>BLSH010244334.1:179867-197186 GCA_018402905.1 Glandirana rugosa
CTATAGGGCTGTTTGGATGTTTGTTTGCTGAAATTCTTGTGCATTTTGTCCATCAAAAGTGGGTTTATGTGGCTGTGCTGTCAATGTTGTGTGTGTATTGTTCCTGTCTGATCATGCATTCTTCCAGGAGAAAATACTGACCAATGTATGTGTATAGAATGTGGAGGGTGGTGGGTGTTATCGTTTGAATATGTGCCTTTTTAAATAATATGTTGTAATGTTTTGTTAGAATAATGACTGTTAAATATGTTTATATAATCTTGCAGCTAAAAATGTGATGTGGGTTGGTGGGTGTTGAGTAGTTGTACAATGAAATGTGTTGCCTGTTCCACGCTGCGAAAGTAAAATTGTGTCCACTCTTAGGGTTAGACACATGTTATATTGTAAGCTCCTATGAGCAGGGCCCTTAGAACCCTTAGAAATTGCTAACTGTTTTGCTAAATGGAAAACCATATATACTGTAGAATATTTTAAAGGGGTTGTAAAGTCTCAAGGTTTTTCACCTTAATGCATTCTATGCATTAAGGTGAAAAACCTTCTGTGCTGCAGCAGCCCCTCAGAGCCCCCCATTTACTTACCTGAGCCCAATCTTTTCTGCACTGGGGATGAGCTCAGCAGATCCAGCCGGTGTATCAGGTTCTGATTGGATAGATTGATAGCAGAGCAGCCATTGGTTCTCACTGCTGTCAATCAAATCCAATGACACGGGAGCCAGTCCTGCTGTCGGTGTCAATGGATGCAGCAGCAGGACACAGGAGCATGCCCGCATGGGTGTCCCAAGGGGGAGTGCTTCTCCCTCGGGGTACGTGATGCCTGGAGGAGCCAGGAGTGCCACTGAGTGACCCCAGAAGAGGAGGATCGGGTCACTCTGTGCAAAACCCTTGCACAGAGGAGATACGTATAACGTGTTTATTATTTTAAAATAATTTCTGCTGGCAAGATAAAAGTACATTATTGAGCTCTTGTTTGTTGTTTTTTTCTTATCTTTCTTCTTACTTTTTAATTCATTTTGGGGGTGGTGGTTTTGGGGAAGTGGAACATCTTCCTTAGGGCCCAATGTTAACACTGCTGCGGCGTCCGAGATTGGATGTGATTTGCACCACAGTGTAATCTTTGTGCAATGCAAATTCAGCCATACAGATAGTATGGCTGAATTTGCATTGCATTCGGACCAAACTCGCACAGGATCCTTTTTTTGTTCCACAGCAGAATCAGATCGCATTGATGTTCAAACCCATGTGATCCAATTCCTGTTTGAATTTGCAGTTCACAGTGCAATATGCAAACTGAAAAGGGTGTGTCATTAGCTTTCTATTGACACTCCCAGCAGTTTGCATATGGCAGTGTAAACTGCCTGGGAGTCGGGTGCATTGCTGGAACCCGCAGTGGATTCGCAGGGTTCCCGCATTGCACCTGACTGACAGGCAGTTCACACTATCATATGCAAACTGCTGGGAGTGTCAATAGAAGGCTAATGACACCCCCAAATCAGTTTGCAGATCACAGTGCAAACTTGGACAGGAATTGGATCACATGAGTGTGAACACCCATGCGATCTGATTCTGATGTGGAACAAAAAAAGGGTCCTGTGCGAGTTTGGTTCGACTGTGATGCAATTTCATACTATCTGTATGGATGAAATTGCAGTGCATAGAAATCGCATGTGATTTTCACTGCAGTGCGGTGTGAATCACATGTGATTTTGGACAACTCCGCAGTGTGAACCGGCCCTCAGTCATACTCTAATTTATATTTGCATAGTCCTTACTGATTTACATCAGCAGAACAAATGCAGGAAGTGTAATGTGGCTGTAAACAGGAAGTGATGTGTGCACATGGGCTGGAAGCAAATGTGTGGTGATGCCAAATAAACAAATCAGTGAACTCCACCCACACCAAATATAGATACCACATCCTCCCCCCACATTGATAAAAAAATGTAATTTCAACTTGTTTGCAGCTGTAATGTGTTGCCGACTCCCGGCAATACAGAATAAAAAAATTATGGCATGGGGTCCCCCCAATCCATACCAAGCCCTTTAGGTATGGATTTTAAGGAGAAGCCCACACCAAAATTTTTTACAAAACGGCTTGGGATCCCCCCAAAATCCATATCAGACCCTTATACGAGCATGCAGCCTGAAAGTCAGGATGGGGAGACCAAGCAAGTACCCCCTCCTGGACAAAACCAGGCCACATGCCCTCAATGTGAGGGGTGTGGGTGCTTTGGAGCAGGGGGGGGGCTCTGTCCCCCCACCCCAAAGAACCTTGTTGCCATGTTGATGGGGACAAGGGCCTCTTCACCAACAACCCTGGCTAGTGGTTGTTGGGGTCTGCGGGTGTGGGGCTGATCGGAATGTGGAAGCCCCCTTTAACAAGGGAGCCCCAAGATCCTGACTCCCCCATGTGAATGGGTATCGGGTACATCGTACCCCTACCCATTCACCAAAAAAGTATTAAAATGTTTTAAACAATAGAGACTTTTTTTGTCCAATCTTTTATGTCAAAAATGTTAAAAAAGTGTCCCGAAATGTACATCCATGGTCAATCACGGCACCTGACGGACCAGAAAAATAGGCACAAATCTAAACGCTCTGCCTCGATGGGAGGGCTCCCACCGGCTGCTGTCTCTTCGCTTTGACAGATTTTATATTTTTAAGGGCGGGGTCGCCCAGGTTACTCCGCCCCTTCTGACGTCACATGCCGCCACAGAAAAAGAAGGAAAAGAACTGTCAAAGCACACAGAGTGCATGCAGCGGGAGCCCTCCCATCGAGATGGAGCGTTTACATTATGTTCTATTTTGGGTCCGTCGGGCACCTTGATTAACCATGAATGTACATTACGGAACACTTTTTTAACATTTTTGACATAAAAGATTGGACAAAAGATGTCGCTTAGGGTTTTTATATTTGGACAATGTTTGCGTGAATGGGTAGGGGTATGATGTACCCCATATTCATTCACATGGGGGGCGGGATCCGGGGGCTCCTTCGTTAAAGGGGGCTTCCATATTTTGATAAGCCCCCACCTACAGACCCTGACAACCACAGCCCAGGGTTACCGTGAAGAGGCCTTGTTCCCATCAACATGGGGCAAGGTGCTTAGGGGTGGGGTCCCCCCAAAATCCATAGCAGACCCTTATCCAAGCATGCAGCCTGGAGGTCAGGAAAAGGGGGACGAGCAAGCACCCCCACTCCTGAACCATAGCAGGCCACATGCCCTCAACATGGGGGGTGGGTTATTTTGGGCAAGGGGGGCCCTGCGCCCCCACACCATACCAGACCCTTATCCAAGCATGCAGTCTGGAGGTCAGGAAAGGGGGGGATGAGCAAGCACCCCCACTCCTGAACCATACCAGGCCACATGCCCTCAACATGGGGGGTGGATGCTTTTGGGCAAGGGGGGGCCTGCGCCCTCCACACCAAAGAACCTTGTCCCCATGTTGATGAGGACAAGGGCCTCTTCCTGCCTTCTTATGTGAATGAGGAATGAATTTGATGAATTAATATTATGGTAACAACCATGCTCGTGTGGCAGCTGACAGCTTAATGTACAGAAATAATAATTTGCCAGAAAAGGAAAAAAACATGCAAGGGGTCCCCCCCAGGTCCATACCAGGCCATTCGGGTCTAGTATGGATTCGGAGAGGACACCACCCACGCCAACATTTACACAAAAAAATGGTGTGGGGGTCCCCCAAAATCCATACCAGACCCTTATCCGAGCATGCAGCTTGGAGGTCATGAAAGGGAGGGGATGAGACAACGCCCCCCTTCTGAAATGTACCAGGCCTGATGCCCTCAACAATGGGGGGTGCGTGCTCTGCGCCCCCCACCCCAAAGCACTTTACCCCCAAGTTGATGGGGCAAGGACCTCTTCCTGACAACCCTGGGCTGTGGTTGTTGGGATCTATAGGTGGGGGCTAATTAGAATTTGGAAGCCCCCTTTTACAAGGGCCCCCCAGATCCCAGCCCCCCCCCATGTAAATGAGTATGGGGTACACAGTACAAAGGTTTTTAAAGTATTTTATTAAGGCAGCTCCGGCATCTTCTTTCTTCTGCTCTTTTGCGGGGTCTTCTTTAGTTTGTGGGGTCTACTTTCTTCTGCTGGGTCTTCTTTCTTCTGCTCTTTTGCGGTGTCTTCTTTCTTCTGCAGGGTCTTCTTTCTACTGCTCTTTTGTGGGGTCTTCTGCTCTTTTGCTGGTTCTTCTCTCTCTGCGCCGTCTTCTGCTCTTTTGCAGGGTCTTCTCCCTCTCCACGCCGTCTTCTGTTCTTTTCTAGGGTCTTCTCTCTGTGCCATCTTCTGCTCTTTTGCCAGATCTTCTCCGCTGTCTTCTCCCTCTGTTCTTCATATAATGCTGACTCAAGGTGATCCCCTGATGTAATGCCGGGTCCGCGCTGTGCTCTTACTTATACTGGCATGGGGCGGGGCCACCTGGTGACATCATCAGGAGATCCCGCCCCCTTGTGACATCATGGACCAATCATGGGCGGTGAAGTCACAAGCGACAGGGTCTCTGAATGACGTCATCTGCCCCATGCATCCGTCTTTTTCATCTTCAGTTGATTGGGTGTGGGAGTGGCGGTGGAGGAAGAAGGAGAAGACTGGAGACGGAAGAAGCAGGGAAGAAGAAGCCAAAGGATGACCAGAAGAAGAAGGAGAAGACCAGAGGAAGAAGCAGGGAAGGAGAAGATGGGGCAGAGCGGAGGAAGACCTGAGGAAGAAGCGGGGAATAAGAGAAGATTTTTAATAAAGGAATTGTCAAAAACTGACTATTTTTATTGGTGAATGGGTAGGGGTACAATGTACCCCATACTCATTCAAATGGGGGGGCCGGGATCTGGGGGCCCGAAGTGCCTGGTATGGGCTGGGGGGGAACCTTTGCTGTTTTTTTCATTGATTTTTTATTTATATTGCCAGAAGCTGGCAATACATTACAGACGCGAGCGAGTTTAAATGACTTTTTTTCCTTGAGAAATGTAATTTTGCTGCGGCACTGTCCTAAACATCGCACAGATGCGCCACTTTACAGGCAAACTAAGGGGACCCCCAAGCACGATATTTAAAGGAATTTTTAATTTTTATTTTTTCAATTTAATCATCATTAAAATCACTGCTCCTTTATAAACAATAATTTTAAAAACTTTTTTTGCTGTTGATGCATGCCCCCCAGGGCAGTACCCAGGTCCCCATACACTTTTTAGGGCCAATAACTTGCATACAAGATTTCAATAAGGACTTTTGCAGGTTCAAATCCCATTGATGGCCACAATTTCCGCATATGTGAGCTGACAGGCATTTTACCGGCAATAGCGCTCTGTTCCATTAGCATGTATGCCCAGTTTCAGAGAGTTGAAGTCTTAATTGCCTTTAATTGGGCGCTATTTTCAGGCACTGCGGGGATCACATTTTGGCACTATAGTAAGTTACCCCCTTTGAGTCTAAAATAATGTGCATGGACACATAGGATAACACTATTTGCTTCTAAAGGCAGAAAATAAATGCTCAAAAGCAGCTGCTAGGTGCATTTTTTAAAACTAGTGTGCATGGATCCTTCATCAGGCTTTATAACGATAAAGTGAGATGAATAAGTAGACCTTAATGAGCCTGCACCTGTGCACACTAATTCCTTTTCAATATAACTTTCCCTGGTTGAGTTACTTACCTCTCTTTAGAAGACCCCTCCATTGACACACTCTCCCACCCCTGCTGCTGTAATCTTCTAGTGCGACAGGGGTTAATATAACTGAGGAAGCTGTCACAGGGACTTATCAAAAGTGCATGACGATGCCTCCCTTTTCTGCCCAGCAACACCATTCATAGAAGCCGTACTACAGCTTTATGAATGCAAGACTATCTATGAATGGGCGATGAGCTGATGATTAATAGGTCCACCTCCTCCATTCATACATCACATTTCAGTCATAGAAACTGTAGTACAGCTTCGATGCATAGAGGAGCTGGGCAGAAAGGCTGAGCATAGTTGAGCACTCTTGATGAGACTCTATGACAGCTGCTATATTATTATGATAACTCTGCTCTAAGCCCACTATGCATACATTCCACCAGCCTCCTTTCTGCTGCAGGTGCTGGTCCCAACAGGCCACATTCCTTTTCACATATTCAATGCTATGTCAAACACGGGCTGCATCAATAGTTGTCTTAATGAAAGACTCACTGGGCACTGGGCCACTTTACCAGAGCAGACATGGACAGATTATTGTACCTGTCTGTGACAGGTACATAAATTGGGTGCAAGCGCAGACACTTTTGGTGCTGCACGCTGGCAGAATTCTAAAAGGTATCTACGACACCCGTCATGAATTCCATCCATCCGTTCTAATATCTCTCCCACCCCAGAAACATTCAACCATATGTGTGGGGAGGGGGTGTCATCAATGGAGAAGGATTTCAGCTAACAGAAGAAGCATCAGCAGAAGAGACATATCCTACTGACTGTAAGTAATGGCCCTTGTGCTGATTTTTTTTTTTTTTTTATTGTGACTGCACTTAGGCTTTAATCATCCTATAGGCAAAGTATATAATGCAACACTTTTTAGAGGCCTGAGTGTTTTATATAATATACTGCATTGTGTAGCACTGTATCCGGCTTTCTACAAACAAAACAGCAGCAATCTGTGTGTGTATCCTTAGCTATAGAAGTCTGTGAATCATAGACTTAAAAAGACTGACTCCCAATTACAGTGTGATTACGGGAGTTATCAGGCAGCTGAGGTCTGCATCCTTCAGCAGCAATCTAGAAAGTTGGACTTTTCCACTATTACGGATATGATTCTGTTCTGCAGCACTGACACAGCTGATAAACTGCCACTACTTTTTTTTTTCTTTCTTGCCACTTAAAAGCTATGTCATTTCTAAATGTTGTCTTATTTGTGCAGCTGTCAATAATGAACCCCTTGAAAAAGCCTGGCCTGTAACTACAAGGAGCAGATAGTAAGGTGGGATGAGGAGCGATAATGGACATGTTCCCAGAGCAATCACTCAGTACTGTATGGGAAACAAGCTTTCTCTCCTGAGGCCTTCAGTCTAACGATGCTGCAAGGAAGCCTACTTCACACTTACAGCTGTAACTTGTCATAAATCAAGCAACCTGAGACTATAACTATCTCTTGATTGCAGTCATTTTATACCAAGCATTCTACTCTCTGGGTGGGAGAAAGAGTTTTCATACCAACTTTCTGAGATGGAAAAAAGGGACACCATCTTGTTAATGCTGCCTTAAACATTTGTACCACTTGTCCAGTCGTAAACACTTTCAGCCTCATAGACTTTTACAGACTGCTGGCAGCAGGGCAGGATGCTTCTCCTGTGAATTCTGCCCACACAAAAATGTTGGCATCTCATGCACCGGGGCTAAACGTCCAGTGTTCATGTGGCCTTAGGCAGAAGGCCAAACCTGTGTCATACAAGCTTGTCAAGAAATATAAGCCATTCAATATGTTATGTGCATTTACATACACCAGCAATAGTCAACATCTGCAGAAAGATATACTGTATGACTGACTAGGCAGGGTGGGATCTAATCTCTCTGATTAGGGGTGCAGGAAACAAAGACAGGGGACAATCTGTCAACACATCTTCATTTTATCCTCTCTGCCTAGCTCTGCTGTTTTTCTGTCTCTCCAGATCTACATGCTGGTACTGAGTGAGTTACTGATTCACAGTTCAAGGAACCAGTATTCCTTGCATGCTTCTGTACCATGAGTCATGACCCAGAAGTAACATCTGAATTTATTGCTGGTTAGTGCAGAGGCAGTGCAGGAGAGAAGAGGAAAGGCATCTCTCTGAAAATCACACATCACAGCACTCTTTAAAAGTATGTAAAATTGGGGGGCGCATGCGCGAAGCTCTCAGCGACGGACGCACCTAGCTAGAGCTCCGCTCAGGTACGGGACTATCAGCGGCTCTACTGCATCGCCTACCGGACGAACAAACACCCAGACCGCTTCCCTACGTGCCCTGGTCTCCCAGGCATCAAACCATGGTCGCGGGTAACCCACATCATAAAATCCGCAGCAAGAATATACGCGAGGTCCTGGCGCGGGCCTCAACTAAGATGGCGCCTACTACACCTCGTGGAGCCGGCAGCTCAGCGCGGACCCCAAAGCACAAGGAAAAGATGACTTTCCACCCTGATGAAGGTGAGTCAGACAGTGAACAACTGGCCTCGCCACTGTCCCCGACAGACGGCTCACAAACAAATCCCCTGCTGAAACAATTTGAACGTATGCTAACCCGGGCCCTACAACGCACATCCGATGAAATCACCGAACGTCTCTCTAGAGAAATCAGAGAACTAGGCCAGCGAACGTCAGAGTTAGAAATCCGTACTGATGAGCTGGAGACACAGACAGCAAACCATGCTGACGAACTAGAAGCCCTGAAAGAAGCCAATATGGAGCTGCAAGCCCAATTAGAGGACCAGGAAAACAGAGCTAGAAGGTCCAACATTAGAATCAGAGGCCTACCAGAGTCCATCCTGGACCTAAATTCAACAGTAACAGCCCTGTTCCAAAAGCTATCACCATCTATCCCAATTGACAGATTGGAAATTGAACGAATCCACCGAGCTCTGGCTCCCCGCAAACAAGAAGGTCCCCCCAGGGACATTATAGCCAAAATGCTGTTTTATCGTACGAAGGAGCAATTGCTGGCGGCTGCTAGGAATAAAGATCACCTCACTTTCCAAGGTCATAACTACCAACTATTCACAGATATATCTAAAACCACCATTATGAAACGCAGAACCTTCAAGCAATATCTAGAAGTACTACAGCACCATAAAATCATTTATTCGTGGGGCTTCCCCTTCTCCCTACGTTTCTCCTATCAAGGTCGCAAGTATTACCTCAAAACAGCAGAGGAACTCCGTGACCAACTGCAAACCCTACACCTCTCCTCCCCTGCTGCAGCCTCCTCACAGAACACCCGCCGAAGATCTGCCTCAGCCTCTCCACAGAAAACTTTTGCCTCCCCTGCATCCACCACTAAAAGAGGACGTTTTGTTCCGGCCCCTCAAGACCAGCAAGATTCCATGGACTGAACATCATCTTGACTAGGTGAGACTTTAACCTCCTACTGTTCTCTACTAGGGGCTCACCTCCCTGGAAAAAAGTCTCCTGAGCCATCTTGAAACCTTGATCTAAGAGACTGCCAATCGTCTACAGCTTGACCTGCTTGTAAGCTACTGTTTATTCCAGTTATATACTGTTTAAGTTCACTGCTATATAGCAACCATTTGCAGGTTCGCTGGACTGTCCGGGCCTCAGGCTATTCCCAGCTCGGTTCTGCCCCTCGAACTCCACCATTCCGGGGGGTCTGACTTGGGCACATCCGTCCTGGGATGCTGGGTCTGGGACACCCCCAGCACACCGGTATTACCCTTACCCTCACTTCAACTCCAATAGTATGTCATTAATGTAGCACTGTAGCACCAATGATGACATATTGCCATTTAACTGTCCCGGAGATTTTCTAGGCCTGGTGGACCCCCCACCTATCAATGGACTGGGGCGGGATCCCCGGGTCTGGCAGTCTACCTGGGGTGTTATGCATTATAATATAAAGAATACTCTACACTGTATATTCCTGGGGTTAGGTATTTATGTTTGAACTGTAACTAAAGACTAACTCCACCCACGGCCATGCACCCACAAAACGAATCAACTCCACCCATAGTTTTCTCCTACTGAAGATCATTCGCTGCTGGTCCCGTACCCGTTTGTCACTGCTGCCCTCCTCTTGCCCATAGGGTATCCTCCCGGATCCTCTCTGAGCAACACACCTCCCTCTGTAGAGGGTGCTACTCCCTCCCCAGACGGAACCGATTACTTGTTTACCCTCAGTTTTTACTTTCTTCCTTCTCTTCTTCCATGCTTTCCACCCGCCCTCCCACCCTTCCCACCTCACCTCCTCGCCGGGGGACAATTGTCACGATCAAATTACAGACACTCTCTGAGAAATTACCTCTGTTCTACCCATGGCCCCCCTGAACATTCTCACCCTCAATGTCCAAGGCTTAAACTCCCCTAACAAGAGACGCGAAGCCTTCAGATTCTTTTCTTCCCTGAAAGCCCATGTGGTCTGCATCCAAGAGACCCATTTTACAGACCGACATTGTCCCAAATACTTAAATTCTTCCTACCCACAATTCTATACAGCCTCAGCCCAGACTAAACATAGAGGAGTATTAATCGGGTTCCATCACACAGCACCCTTTGCACTCCAATCTGAAATTAAAGACCCTGAGGGAAGATATTTGATACTAAAAGGCATACTGCTGGACTCTGAAGTCACAGTGGTATCATATTACGCACCCAACATCAACCCCACTGCCTTCTTATCTCATCTACTCCAGATAGTTGAAACCCATAAACAAGGTACCCTGTTATTATGTGGGGACTCGAACCAAGTTGTCCACCCTACCTTAGACAAATCTCCCTTTACACCCACTGCTGGCTCTTCAAAACCCGCCTTCTCCCACTTGCTCCAACAACACTCTTTAGTAGATACATGGCGAGAATGCAACCCAACTAGAAAGCAATACTCATTCTATTCTAATCCCCACAATTCCTTTTCTCGAATAGACCACATCTTCACAACCGTAGGAACCTCCCCTGCTCTGATCTCCTCCTCAGTAATCCCTATCCCTTGGGCGGATCATAACGCGATCATGTCCTCCTTCATCTCACTAATCCCAAAACAGCAGTACTTTTCCTGGTCCCTCAATGACTCTCTATTAGCTAATCCCTCTTACGCTCTTGAAATTGAGACGGAAATCCATAGGTACATTACAGAAAACAAAACTGACGAAGTTTCGCCTCTAACGGTCTGGGAAGCACACAAACCAGTCCTCAGAGACTTCTTGATAAGCCTAGCAACAAGGCGGAAAAAAGATCGAAAGACACGCTTCCAGAACTTAGAGGCAAACTTCACACAAGCACACAACAATTTCCAAGCCAATCCAACCCCAACCCACAAGAAAGAACTGGACAATGCCAGACTTGAATTGGACCTATTCCTGACTGACTCAGCGGAGAAGTCTCTTAGACGCGCCAAACATAACATTTATACAAAAGCCAACAAACCAGATACCTTCCTAGCCCTGGCCTTACGTAACTTTGACAAGACATATAAACCTATTCGCCTCCAAACAGCTCCGAACTCCTACTCCAGTAACCCACTAAAGATCCTGGAAACATTCCGCCACCATCTATCTTCTTTATATGCCCATCAACCCCCAACAACACAGGCTCTGTCCTCTCCTATCCTTGATAACGTCTCTCTGCCCACTCTACGGAATTCTCAAAAAGAAACACTAGATGCCCCCATTTCAATTGAAGAGATTGGTAAAGCGATCAAGTCCCTCAAACCTCATAAAAGACCAGGACCAGACGGTTTCACAGCCACCTATTACAAACAACATGTAGAGTTACTTGCCCCCCTCCTTTCAGAAGCCTTCAACTCCATTTTGAAAGGCCGCTCCTTTAACTCTGAATCTCTCCATGCAGCGATCTCCATGATCCCCAAACCCTCCACAGATGACTCCTCCTGGTCCAACTACCGCCCAATCTCCCTTTTAAACATTGACATTAAAATTCTTACTAAAATCCTTTCTACACGTCTAAACGCAATCATAGGAACCTTAATCCACAAAGACCAAGCGGGATTCATACCCCTTAGGCAAGTTGGAGACAATATCAGAAGAGCTATCCTCCTATCCCACCACGCCCGAACACGTAAGATCCCAGCCTGTTTCCTCTCCCTGGACATCCGGAAGGCATTTGATAGTGTCTCCTGGCCGTATCTGTTTGCCATTCTACAGAAATCAGGCTTTGGACCACATTTTCTATGCTGGGTTTCCGCCCTTTACTCTACGCCTTCAGCCCATGTCAAATATGCGGGCTATCGCTCCGATGCCTTTCGGGTTCATAGAGGAACCAGGCAGGGATGCCCTTTATCACCTCTCCTTTTCGCCTTAGCCATAGAACCCCTAGCACAAATGATTCGCTCGAATCCAGATGTTAAAGGCCTGGAGGTGGGAGGTCATCAGCATAAATTATGCCTATTTGCAGACGACGTCCTTATTTTTCTCTCCTCTCCTTTGACGTCTGCCCCTACTCTCCTTAACATCCTGGACAAGTTTGCCACTATATCTGGGCTAAAGGTCAACCTACAAAAATCTAAGATTCTTAATATATCCCCCCCCCCTCTCCAAGAACAACTCCAACAAGTCCTACCCTTCTCCTGGGCCCGTAACAACCTACCCTATTTGGGGGTTAAATTAACCCCAGCCATCACTGATCTCTTTGCCGCCAATTATCCCCCAACGCTCTCCCATATCACGAAACTAATGAAGTCCTGGTCCACTCTACCTATTTCCTGGCTAGGTCGCATTACAGTACTGAAAATGGTCATTTTACCCAAACTCCTATTCCTTTTTAGAGTTCTTCCCATCACAATTCCCGCCTACTTTCTTTGCATTCTGCAACGAAGAGCCCTAGCTTACACGTGGAACAACACCAGGCCTCGTGTCTCTAAGCTAGTTCTCCTCCAGTATAAAACCCGAGGAGGTCTGGCTTTTCCGTCCTTTCAGAAATACTACCAAGCAGCACAGATTGCTACACTAACTAAATACCACACATCCAGTGAGACCCCTCTCTGGGTATCACTGGAGGCAGTGGACTGTAGCCCCCTTTCTGTCGCCAACATACTCTGGCTGGCACACAAAGAACGAGGAAGAATAACTAACCCTATAACCCGTCATTCTCTCCACATATGGGACACCCTTAAATTTAAATTCAAGTTACAATCCCCACATAACCCCCTCCTGTCTTACCTCCATAATCCCACTTTTTACCCAGCCTGGGTCGCCCCAAACTCCTTCTCAAATTGGGTGAACGCAGATCTACTTAGGGCACACTCCTTTTTTGTCTCAGACAAATTCATGTCATTTCAAACAATAAAAGATTCCTTTGATCTTCCCACTTCTGAGATATTCCGCTACCTTCAGCTTAAGCATTTCTTTGCTCCATGTAAACGCCTAGACTCATCTCTTCCCAGTTTGACTAATTTTGAGCACATCTGTCGTAAGGATCCACATGCTCGTGGACTAATTACTATGATTTATGGCAATCTTCTAAATCCATCGTCAGATCTGCCTCCTCCTTATACGGCCAAATGGGAACGAGATTTGAATCTTGACTTAGACATTGACAGCTGGTCTGAGATCTGGCAGAACACCAAATCAGCATCACAAAATATTATCGCACTAGAAACAAATTACAAGGTCCTGCTTCGCTGGTACTTAGTACCCAATCGTATAGCAAAATTCGCCCCCGCACACTCACCAAATTGCTTCCGAGGGTGCTTAGAAGCAGGCACTCATAGTCATATATGGTGGTACTGCCCAGTTGCCACCAAATTTTGGTCTGAGGTGTTTAGTCAGATCTCGACAGTGGCTAAAACTAATATAAAACCCTCTCCAGATGTAGCCCTACTTAATGTAAAACCAATCGGTATAAAGAAATACTCCTTCAAACTACTGCTACAAATAACCACTGCAGCCAAACAAACAATCGCTAGGGCCTGGAAATCCCCCCATCTATCTCTTCCCGAGACCAACCAAAGAGTGACAAAGGCAATGATCCATGCCAAAATAGAAGCCACAATACTTAATAAAGTTCCCAAATTCGAGAAAGTTTGGCTCCCTTGGACCGAACATTTTCTTCCTGCCAACTTTGACCACTCACTACTTCTTCCATAAAATGCTGACTTCGTCCCCTCCTACTTATATTGTCTGTCCACCATTAAACTATCCCCCCCTGGCGAGGAACATGACTCCCCCACCCCTCCCCTTCTCCCTCCCTCCTTTTCCCCTTTCCTACACCTAAGACCCTTCTCTTCTGAAATCCCATCCCATCCTCTTTTCTTACCCGAGACTTACCTACTACAGCTCTTTGAGACAGCCAGTCTAAATTTTAGATTGCCTCCTGTGATCCACATCTTTAAATGCAACCTAAGTTACTACACTCCTGTTTGTCATATTGGAGTCTAGTTCTATGCACTAATTGAACGGCCCCCCCCACGACACAGATTGTTCCCAGATGGGGTGTCCGGGGAGACTGATCAATTGAGATAACTCTATACTTCGCAAATAGCAACAGCGATCCCAATGAGTTATGACTTAGGCTCTTCAATGAACCCCTGATTGTTGAACCCACTCCATCACATCATTATATGTACGACTGCATTTGTATGATGTATACTTTCTGTCTCTGTTTTTTTCATGCTCTGTTTCATTTGTTACTTCAAATAAAAATCTTTTGAAAGAAAAGTATGTAAAATTACAAGGCTTTCCAGTCCCAAACTGCATTTATTGGGCTGACGAACACTGATATTCACACCGGATGATGATGTCACCCTCCTGTTTGTGCCACATGGGGGAGTCCCCTCTTCATATCAGAGTCAACCTCAATTTACATAAGAGTCCCTTCATTGTATCAGAAGTCTGCATTACAACAGAGTCAGCCCCTTCACATTAAAGTCCCTCCATTATATCAGAGTCAGCCACTTCACATCAGAGTCCCTCCATTATATCAGAGTCCCCATCACATAAAAGCCCTCCTTTCACATTAGATATCTCCCATCACATTAGAGTTCCCCCATCACATCATAGTCCCCCATCGCATTAGAGCCCTCCATTCACATTAGAGCCAACCCATCACATCAAATCCCCCCTATTACATCAGAGTCCCACATCACATTAGATCTCTCCTTTTACACCCCCATCACATCAGAGTCAGCTCCCATTACATGAGAGTCAGATCTCATCATATCAGAGTCAGATGCATCACATCAAAATCAGCCTCCATAACATAAGAGTCAGCCCCATTCACAACAGGGTCCTCAGCCCCAACTCCCCTCCCCCCCCCCCCATGAAGATAGTGTTCTGCCTGGGATTTTTACCAGGATCCGCAGTGCTGCAAAGCAGAAGTGCTAACCACTAAGCTGTATTTTATATGAAATTTCAGTTCATTGAAACACCTTTTGGATTTCATATTGGAATGGCCAATGGCCCCCGCTGCTGCCAAAAGCCTATCAAGAAAGGCAAGGCTCTTGTGGACATCACTGGATCAATAGGGGACTCAGGTAAGTATTAGGGGGTCTGGGGAAACTGCTGCTCACAGAAGGTTTTTTACCTTCATGCATAGAATATATTAAAAGCAAAAAAACCTTCATCCTTCACAACCACTTTAATGTAGTCTGCAAGATTTATCTAGCCCATTAGAGGTCACACAGCTTTGCAAGTTATATTTCCTATATTTGATGTTTCAAGGATCTTTTCAAATTTCAACAGCCATAAAAGTGGAGTTTTTCCTTACAGTAAACCTGTACTGAATGAAATGCGTACAGTAAGTTGCCATAGCTGACCCTCTCCTTCTGAAATTGTTTGGCTATCAGGCCTATACAGTGGCTGCAGTACTTTGTGAGCACTGACCTAGAACGTATACACAGATCAGGTGTTAATACTTGACTCCAACTTCACTTGCTAGATGCTTGTTCTGAGTCAGAAAGTACTGAAGACAGTCAACTAATTTATTTAAATGGTATGCAATGGCAACCTACACATTTCTCCTGTATGAGCTTCCTTTAAGAAAACAGACAACTTAATATAAGATTTTATTTTAACAGTCCTGGAGAATCAAAATTAGGTTTTGACATTTTTATTGTCCTGTGGCTCTGATAAAACCAATATCCCTGTTTTTGATTTGGTGTGTTTAAAGTCCAAATAATATTGCCTATATTGTGAGTGACAAGGGAGGTAATGAAGTTATAGGGACAAGGATAACTCTCACAGGTCCTCACAAAATAGACTGTAGCACAGACTTCACTTTTAATTGTAAGGGAAGCAATGAAAGCAAGGAACGTTATTTTTGCTATTTTGGCAGGCTTGCATGATATACAATGCAGTTTCAAGTTAGTCAACACCGCTAGGAAGAGGTATGAAATTTATGAGCATCATTATAAGAAGAGACTGCAATAGTAAAGTTGTAAAAGACAGACAGAAACATAGAAGAATTGTAACTCAAGGACTTTTAAAACACTAAAGGCTACCTCTGTCTTGTGTTAAATCAACCCCATTGTGGGCTTACCAGAAACAACTGAAGCTTGAGAGTCTCCTCGGTGTTCCATGTTGTGTTTTTGGCAAGAAGTTTGGAATGTTCTTTAGTAGGCAGCTGTGCAGTGTTCTATAGAAGACTAATATAGATGAGGGATTCTATGCATTTTAATATAATTATATTCATGGAACTAGATTTCCAATTAATATCTCACTCCTGTGCCTCTCCAGCTAATTTCAGAAAATACGTTGGACTAATTTCTGAACGACAGGACACACAACTGAAAACAATTATTTTTCAAACTTAATTTTAACCCCAAGGTCTTGACTTGTTTCCAGGGCAAATCTATCTAGTATAGTAGTGTGCAATATTAAAATATGGCTGCATGTTATTCAGCGCAAGAAAACAACCCTTAAAGATGAAGAGATTAATTATTAAAGTAGAAGTAAACGCTTCATAAAACAAAAAAATTAGCCGGCCCCTGTGCAGAATACTGTCATATTATGGTAATATGCAACACAAATACTAGCATAGCCTTTCTCAACCTTTTTACCCCAGAAGAACCCATGAAATACTTTTGAATGTCCAAAGGATTAGTAAGATTAGACCAACAGGGGTCATTGGGAAAATGCCCCTTATGTTGGCAGTGGTAAGTGGGAAGAATGCCCCTCTTGCGTGGGTGGCCAAAATGGCACCCTTGCAGCTATGCAGCTGGCTCTGCCCAGTAGTGTTGTATCTGGAATTATGCAGACACAATCAGATTAGAGGTCAGTTGGCCACAGCTCAAGGAACCCATAGCCACTGCTAGGGATGGGCCGAACGGACCCCTGTTTGGTTCGCACCAGGACTTTCGATTAGTTTTTTAGTGACCAGGAAATTTTTAATTCAAAAAGTGTTTGAAAAAAAGTAACTATGTACAGGGGGTCCCGTCCTGAGTCTGGGGACATTAGTAACATACGGGTTAATGAACGTATATTCGGAAGTTTTACCCTTGAAATCTACAAACTTCAAACCCAGGGTAACTCAAATTACCCCAAACAATAAACCCAGGCTTGAAAACGCCACAAGCTTTCAGGACCACGCTTGGTTTGTCCCCAGGCAAGCCGGGTAGGGATCGTCACCGATACCCAAGGAACTCGACACCGGTTGACTGGAGATTAGACTAACACAGACGTA
>BLSH010244334.1:198778-210032 GCA_018402905.1 Glandirana rugosa
TGGGGTTCCTCGAACATCCAGGTGTCCGCTCAACTCTACTCTCTACTCTTTCTTGATGTCGGCCTCCTTGGGGTTGTGCCGCCTCACCTTCAGATTCCTCCTCTGCTCTATCTGGCAAGTCGCATCAGTGACCTCATTATCATCATCTCCATCTCCTCCATCTTCATCATCATAACCACTGGAGACAACTTGGCAATACGCTATGGCTGGGAGAACATGAATGCCAATTTGTCTACCAGTGTTCTCGCCTTTCTCTAGGCTCATGTTCCTGTCATCCTCAACCTCAGAACCAACATCTGATCCAGTAATGGCTGGGCATCATCAAGGTGCCAGTGGCTGACGCTGTGGTCAAATAACTCATCTGACTCCTCCATAGCTGATGTTGGGGCTATGGCAGGAAGAGAAGTGGACAAGGAGGCAGGTTTATCCCCTCTGGCAACTGCAGGGGACTGCACACTTGTCTGCTTCGTGACAGAGGATGAGGGGATGAGGAAGGTTTAGTAAGCCAGTCCACCATCTCCTCTGCATGCTGTGGCTGGATAGCACAGGGAAACTCACTGATCAGAGGAAATGATGCCCTGCCTGAGGACTGAGCACCACGTCCACCTTTGCCTGTGGACACATTTGTTGCTGGCCCAGGGAACATCTGCCTCTCCTTGTTGTCCTCCCAGACATTAATGGGAGGGTGGAGGCGGTGCTTATTAGCAAATGTAAAGAAGAAGTGGAAATCTGTATGTAGATGCACTTTAATCAATGTAAAGTGGTGTTTGGTGCACTTTAATTTGAGTACTCACACTACACAGACACACTCCAGGGATACACTAAAATATACTGAAATATAATGCGTCAAACGTACAGTGACACACAGAACTATATGGTGTTAAACTGTCAGTAATGCGCACAGAAGTAAATGGCATTAAACTGGCAGTAACGCACAAAACTATATGGTGTTAAACTGGCAGTAACGCACACAGAACTATATGGTGTTAAACTGGCAGTAATGCACACAGAACTATATGGCATTAAACTGGCAGTAACACACACAGAACTACAGTCAGGGACATCGACACAATTCTAATCTTTTTGGCTCTATACACCACCACAATGGATTTGAAATTAAACAAACAAGATGTGCTTTAACTGCAGACTTTCAGCTTTAATTTGAGGGTATTTACATCCAAATCAGGTGAACGGTGTAGGAATTACAACAGTTTGTATATGTGCCTCCCACTTTTTAAGGGACCAAAAGTAATGGGACAATTGGCTGCTCAGCTGTTCCATGGCCAGGTGTGTTATTCCCTCATTATCCAATTTACAAGGAGCAGATAATAGGTCCAGAGTTCATTTCAAGTGTGCTATTTGCATTTGGAATCTGTTGCTGTCAACTCTCAATATGAGATTTAAAGAGCTGTCACTATCAGCGAAGCAAGCCATCATTAGGCTGAAAAAACAAAAAAAACCATCAGAGAGATAGCAAAAAGATTAGGTGTGGCCAAATCAACTTGGAACATCCTTAAAAAGAAAGAACGCACCGGTGAGCTCAGCAACACCAAAAGACCACAGAAAACAACTGTGGTGGATGACCAAAGAATTCTTTCCCTGGTGAAGAAAACACCCTTCACTACAGTTGGCCAGATCAAGAACACTCTCCACCAGAGTGAATACAGAGGGTTCACCACAAGATGTAAACCATTGATGAGCCTCAAAAACAGGAAGGCCAGATTACAGTTTGCCAAACAACATCTAAAAAAGCCTTCACAGTTCTGGAACAATATCCTATGGACAGATGAGACCAAGATCAACGTGTACCAGAGTGATGGGAAGAGAAGAGTATGGAGAAGGAAAGAAACTGCTAATGTTTCAAAGCATTCCACCTTATCAATGAAGCAGGGTGGTGGTAGTGTCATGGCGTGGGCATGTATGGTTGCCAATGGAACTGGTTCTCTTGTATTTATTGATGATGTGACTGCTGACAAAAGCAGCAGGATGAATTCTGAAGTGTTTTGGGCAATATTATCTGCTCATATTCAGACAAATGCTTCAGAACTCATTGGACGGCGCTTCACAGTGCAGATGGACAATGACCCGAAGCATACTGCGAAAGCAACCAAACATTTTTTTTAAGGGAAAGAAGTGGAATGTTATGCAATGGCCAAGTCAATCACCTGACCTGAAACCGATTAAGCATGCATCTTACTTGCTAAAGACAAAACTGAAGGGAAATGCCCCAAGAACAAGCAGGAACTGAAGGCAGTTGCAGTAGAGGCCTGGCAGAGCATCACCATGGATGAAACCCAGCATCTGGTGATGTCTATGCGTTCCAGACTTCAGGCTGTAATTTATGAAAAGGATTTGCAACCAAGTATTAAAAAGTGAAAGTTTGATTTATGATTGTTAATCTGTCCCATTACTTTTGGTCTCTTAAAAAGTGGGAGGCACATATACAAACTGTTGTAATTCCTATGCTGTTCTCCTGATTTGGATGTAAATACCCTCAAATTAAAGCTGAAAGTCTGCAGTTAAAGCACATCTTGCTTGTTTCATTTCAAATCCATTGTGGTGGTGTATAGAGCCAAAAAGATTAGAATTGTACTGATGTCCCAATATTTATGGACCTGACTGTATATGGCGTTAAATTGTCAGGAATGCACACAGAACTATATGGCGTTAAACTGGCAGTAACGCACACAGAACTATATGGCGTTAAACTGGCAGTAATGCACATAGAAGTAAATGGCGCTAAACTGGCATTATCACACACAGAAGTAAATGCCGTTAAACTTGCAGTAATGCAATCAAATATACGGTGTTCTAGCTATACACTAATGTAAAGATTAGTGATACGGTCTCACTACACTACATTGAAACTCTCTGGGCTGTCCCTACTCTAGCTGCACACTATGCAAAACTGAATGATGGTCCTCCTCACTACACTCACACTATCTCTAGACTGACACTAAACTAATATTCTACACTGACAGTTGAAGCACAATAGCACTGTATAGCACAATAACTAACTAATAGCACTGAACAGAGCCCTGTTCTATCTCTCTCCAGCCGAAATCACACTGAAAATGACTGCCATAGAAAGAATACCTTTATACTGTGGGGCGGGAATGAGCCATGATTGGATAAAGTTATGATGACAGTGGCCAATCATTACTCTGACAGTGCCCTGATTGGCTGAAGCTTTCACTGCTCCAGCCAATCAGGGATTGCAATGCATTGTTCAGTGCATTTTGGTCGGTTCGGGGGGGGGGGGGGGGGGTGGCGGCGAACAAACAGTCGAACGTCCCATTTGTTCAGATATTCACTGAACGACCGAACACCAAAAGTTTGGCCCGAACTTATGGTCGGACGGAACCGTTTGCCCATCCCTAGCCACCGCTAAATGTTCCCTACGGTTCCACGGAACCCTGGTTGAGAACAGCTGTATTAGCACATTATGACAGATTCACTGTTTAAACGGAGTGGCTTCCATTTTCGCTTGTTCTTCCTTCTGGGTCCTCGTGCTACAGTTGCTTGAATGGTTAGGCTGCATTGACATCAGCCCCATGCATGTGCACTGTAATCATGATTATGACTAAAAAAAGTAAGCAATATGTTGTGTTGAAATATGCATCCCATTGCTTCCAGCTGGAGCTCCCACTAATAGCTGCCTGCACATTTATAAGTTTTACAATGTGGGTGGGTGTGACCCAGGCCTTAATTGGACAACGCTAACCTCTATCTCCTTTGAAAAAAATGCTAAAGCCTCATCCCCCTGTTATTTGCTTTTAAGCTGAACCCCGGTCAAAAACTATTTTTGGGCACTTGCACTGTAAAAAATAAATCAATATTAATGAAGTACGTGCAATTAGTGGTCGCTGCTGTGTTAACTAATATTCTTACTTTTATTCCCCACAAATCACTGTGGGTCGCTCGCTCTGCAGCTTGACCAACTCAAAAACATCTTGCATCCTTTTCAATAATTGCAAAGCATTCTTTGATGGGAGGGAACATCATGATCTCCAAACACAGAACGCCTTGCATCCATTGATAAGAATACAATACATTTGCAGCTAAAAAGTATGTTTTGGTGCTGGATGCTTGACGCTGACTGTATTCTAGGGCAGGGATCTCCAAACTACGGTCCTCCAGCTGTTGCAGAACTACACATCCCATGAGGCATTGTAAAACTCTGACATTCCCAGACATGACTAGGCATGATCGGAATTATAGTTCCTGAACACCTGGAGTGCCATAGTTTGGAGACCCCTGCTCTAGGGGGTAGGGAAATGAAAGTAAAAGTATTGCACAAAACAGCAGCAGCCGCTCATTGCATACATTTCATTAGTATCCATTTAGGTTTACAGAGCAAATACAATGCAATGTTGCAAATGCAATGCAAATGCAAAAAATGTTTTTTGCCCAGAGTTCAGCTTTAACTTCACAAAACTTTTTACCTTCTCATATATGAAATGTTCATAAAAAAGTTATTGCTGATGATTCATTCAGTAATGCTGATAGAGGCATATCAAGTGATATTATCACATGTGGTATTGCTTCACACATTGATGTTGGCAGGTAAGCCAGGGAATTATCTCCCTACAGTTCCATGTGTTCTTACAGTCTTTTCCACCTGGGATGCCCTCACTGCTTAGCTGGAAGACAGGGAGTGTTAACGCTAAAACTCAGATAGATATACTTAAAAAAAAAACACATCACATTATTGCAGTTATTAACTGTATATATTAAAAACATTATTTGTCTTTAATACAGCTAGTGTAAGTACTTTATTTAGACTTTATTTCTGCATCTTAAAATAACCTACACGATAGCCATCACCTGCTAGAGGGAGGAGCACATTCAAGGGCACAGGGTACTGTCCATTTATTTGGTCAAAGGCTCACAGTTATAACTACCAACATTTATTTAAAGTGTAAGCTCACCATTAGCAACATTTTCCAAAGAGCCCCATATCCAATACCATATCTTCTGAATAGTACATTCTAGTGCTCATCCTTTTTCAAATGCTGCACTCCCCTCATTAGATATGCAGCTGGGGGAGGTGATTTTCCGCAAAAAAACAGTGGCTCCTTGATCCCTACTGGTCTCTCTAAATGGCAGGATGGGCTGGACACTGCAATTGTGCGCCCCCTAGCAGCTGTTCTGGGCCCTCAACTGTCCTCTAAATACAGCAGCTGAACTCAGCTAGAAAAGGGGAGAATGCACTGTGTGGTGTCAATTCCTTACCTCAATATTTAACCTGATGGAAAATACCACAACTACAAATGGGTTTATCTTAAGATGTTACACCATGTTATTGACAGAATTTTTAAAAGACCATCCCCTAACGTTAGCGAGGCAGTGAGAAATGGTTGCTAGGCTCTTTGAGGATGATCAGTGGGACAAGGCTCTTCAGGCAGTTCAAATATGCCTCTTAAACATAACTCAAAAGCTTATGCAGTTGTAAATACTTTTTTGGGATTACTATACCCCACTGAAAGTCTTTAAGATGGGTAGTCTTGAAACCCCATATGTAGTAAATGTTGACAGGACCTTGTAGACCTAGTTCATTTATTGTAGAGATGCCTCAAATTTCACATATATTGGACGGGAGTTGTGCAAACTCTGAACACAGTATTTCAGACATCCATTCAGATAGACCCAAAACACAGTATACTAGGCATATCAGAGTTATTCTGGTACATTGAAAGTCGAGAGACCCCCATAATAAGGAGATACCCATACGTAATGGTTGCAGTTCATGGGAGATACGATTAGATTGGAAAGATACATTTATCCACAGAGGGGCTATCCCATTAAATTTGAAAAACGTTGAGCCCTATGGTTAAATACCCCGGTCTTGACTCGGATGGGTTTGGTAGTAAACAGGATTCTACATGGTTACCCCTGTAGGGGCCGCTGAGTATTGTGGTTTGTCTGTCACCCTGCCCAGCCAGGCACACAATTTCAAGCAACCAGAGACATGAAACTGTTCTTGTGATTGTTTTTGTATATTTTATTGAAGTGTATTAAACTTGGATAGGGTAAGGGAGTATTGGATTCCAACTTGATTGAAATATAGTTTACACAGGACACCTCAGTATATACACCTCCTCTCTTCTCTCCAGAACATCACTTGTTTGCAGACTATCTCTCCTCGACACCTCCAGCACATCACTTGCTTATACTTCTCATGCCAGCTAGCACTAATTTGTAGGCCTGACACTGACTCCACCAGGCCTCAGATGAATTCCATTTGCAGGCAGGGACCGCAGGTTCCTTTAGTGTAGAAAAATGTAGGTAAGTCCCAGTGCTAGCCGTCCATGTAGTCTGCTGGCTACTTTGTCCTTATGGGGCACCTTATTTCAGCTATTTGAACTGTGTTCGCATTGACTGAAGCTCAGCGCTGTCTACTTATCTGGTATTACCATTTCACATCCCAGTGCAGCTTGTTTCACAATCACCTGTCCAGCAGAGCAGCTCTATGGATCCACACCCTTCACTGTGTTCAGTGAGACCTGCCCCTACAATCTACCTGGTTCTTGCTGTGTTGTCATTGATTTGGGAACCTTTTATTGCAGGAGTGATCAAATATACTATCATCAAGTTAATTGGATCAACATCATCATTACCTTCCAGCATTCCCTGGAATTATTCTGAACTGCAGCAACCAGTGGTTATCATCAGTTTTGTGTTTGGATGGGCAGTATGATTGCAATGTTCGTTTGTGTGGTGTGCTGTAGGCAGGGCTTAATGTCCCCCCCTCTATACAATGTTGTGTTGTTTTTTAACATTTTGCACAGGTGATAGTGTCATTTTTTTAAATAATAAATATTTGATTGTGTTTTGTTATATCAACAAACTTGTTATTATTTATCAACTTGGTTTTCGTATGAGATAGCCCTTGGTTTTTTAAACCTTTCAATTATCCATCCAGATGGAGATTGGAAGAAGCGACAGGCATTTCAAAGCCATTATCTGGTTACTGCTGGGCAGTACTTACGGTCACCTGGTCCCCGACCAGGCCACAGGCCATGACAGACTCTTCTTCCCTTATGTTGCATGTTTTCGCAGGGTAGTCTCCAAGCTCAGATTTCACCCCACCTTTCGGCGATGATTCCAGGCCCGCTTCGGCCTTCCGAGATTTCCATGGCTGCACGTGACACAGTCCTAAATGCAGGTCCATGTTGTAGTACTGTGGCTCCTGCTGGCTAGATGCAAGCCGGTTGAGTGGCTTGCCACAATGACCGCACCAGATCCAGGCACTGACCACCACAGTCGGCATTCAGCATTCTGGACACAGCAGGCACAGTCAATCCATTCCATCGATTATCCCAAGGGCAAATCCCCCGCAATGCTCCAACTGGACACCGGTGCCCACCAATGTCCGCTATTGCAGATCAGACGATCAAGTCAGTTCCAGGAACACAAGATCACCCTCTGCCATCTTGCTCCTCTGCCTCATTGTGTCTGCCAGCAGGGAACGCTGGGTCTCCTCTAGGGTGTGGCACCACCCCCCTCGCCTCCAGACAGGCTGGTGTCTGTGAAACTGATAGGCAGGACCTTTCCATGGTGTGCTGCTGTAACCCTTGTTAGACAAACTGAAGTTTTCAGGCACACTGTAACTAGCATGACTCATCTGGGCATGTCGCAACTAAGAACAGATGACTGCTGACTTTTCTGGCGGCTGTCGGTAGCAACAATAAAGTTTGCAGGCACCTGCAGGCTTACCCCGATCACCCCGGGCAACAATTGACATTTCCAGGCACATCCCACTGTTTAAAGCAGGTTTTGAAGTAAAAGTTCAGGATGTCCAGCGTTAGCAGATCGTTGGACATATTTGTAATTCATCTTGAGGTGTCCAGCATTAGCAGATCGCTGGACATATTTGTAATCCATGGGCGACGTCGCCTGCTGTGGTAGCCATGGGAGACAGCACATGGTAGATAGTCACTGAATTGCAGAAATTAGCACAAGTGTCCATCCCAGACATAGCTGGGGAAACTGGGTAAGCAGGCAGCGACAACTTGAACTTGAAGACATGATGACTGAATGCAGGCAGAGCACATAAGTTCTTCCTTGGAGTTCAATCCCTCAATTGGTGGTGGAACAAAGTAGGTTCCCTGGCTTGATCAACTTCGGCTGCTAGGGGCAATGGCCGGCAGGCTACCCATGAACAGACGATCCTGGATGAGCCCCTAAATGTAGCGGTACCCCAGTAGGGGCCAGGTCTGTCACCCTGCCCAGACAGGCACACGATTTCAAGCATCCAAAGACATGATACAGTCCTTGCACTTGTGTGCTAGCACTGATTTGTAGGCCTGACACTGACACCAGATCTCAGGTGAATGCCTTTTGTAGGCAGGGACCGCAGGCCCCTTTAGTGTAGTAAAATGTAGGTAAGTCCTAGTGCTAGCCATCCATGTGGCTACTGCTCCCAGCACCACCTCCTCAGGCCCTGCCAGCCCCCCTGGCTGCCGCTGCCTCTCTCCATTGCCCATGCCTCTCCAGTCCTCTTGATTGTGCATCACTTACCAGCCCTCCAGGCTGCGACCTGATGTTCCTCCCTGGAGACCTGTCCGGCAGTACTCTCTCCTGCTGTCCTCTCCTTGCTCCCGTGCCTCCAGGCCAATACATCTACACGTGTTCTTAGAGGGTCCCGTCCACACCTGAGCCCAGGCCCAAGGCCACCCCCCCAGACTGGGGAGCTACCTCAAAGGCCACCAACAGCCTGGCACTCCATCTCCAGCTTTCCACCCGCACAACTCCTCCCCAGCTGGGCTGACCCTAGGTATTTAAGGGGGCCTCCCCCACAACAATCCAAGCTGGGGATTGGTCAGGGCTCCTTAGAATACCCCAGAAAGCTCCACCTCTCTTCTCCTTCTTTCTTTCTAGAAGACACTAGAATATTCTAGAAAGAAGTGGGAAGTCCCAGTGATGTTGCCTGTGAGTCACCAGCTCTACCCTGAGTCACTCCCAACCCAGATCAAAACAAACAGGACTAGCTACCAGCTGGGCCTGACTAAATTTGCCTACTCTGCCAAAAACCTATCTGCAACATCTATCAAACTAGAGGGTGCTATATAGGCAATTATGACCATTGTATTGCTATATGTACCATTGACCTGCCCATTCAGGTCCATGGTCTTTGCTGCCTCTCGGTATCTTGCTTTCACTGTGGAGTTAAATGATAGCATTATAGGAAACTCTGTTATAGAATTCCTTCTTGAGTAGAACTGGGTCTGTAAGCTCTATTTTTGTATTGTGTTCTGTTTGTTTGCTCTGGAAGTGTATGCCTCCTATTTTTTACACTTTCAATAAATCTTCTCTTATATAAATACTACCAAGCCATAGCCTATGAGTGCAATCTTCAGCACTCACTTCACCCCATGCAAGAATAAGATTGGACACCAGACTTCCGTGCCCTGACTGCAGGAACATTCCTCATGCTGGTGTTAAACATCTCTCACTCTCTCTTTCTCATCCCAGCAAAGAATAAAGAATGTCACGCCAGAGTTGGATAAATACAACTCAGGCTTTACCCTTTATAAATAATCTGGTATATAACTGGCCCCAAAAATCAGATTGTCTGGATCCCATCTGACATGTTCTCCCATTCTCAATGGTAACCCTTCACAACAAGGTACTGAAAGATCATGAGCAGCAGGAAATATGGTCCATTGTGACAAGAAGAACCCAGCAGCTTCTCTGCAGATCATACTCCAGCCTACCCACACCCCTATTGCCACCCATCTGTCTTCATATCACAACCACCACATCATTACCACAGGCTGGTTGGCAGACTCAATGGGTTGGTCTTGGCCTAAAGAAGGCTTAATACTCTGTAACATAATGTCAAAGAGATGTGAAGGAACATGCTGGCAGAAAGAGAGAGCAGTTTTTTTGCTGAACTTTTTTCCCCTTATGATTACCCTGCTACGTGGGTTCCCTCTTTTATGTTTTAACCTGAAGTTAGTTTTTGCCTTAAATTACCATTCAAATCTCCTAGTTACCCTCAGATGACCTCACATTTTTACATTACTGAATCAGTAATGAATGGCAAGTTAAAGAACATGTAAACCCAACATTTCATATTCCTGATATATGCCTGCTGTACCATTTACTTGTATGAAAAAGTATCCTGTTATTTCTGCATTGCTTCCTTTAACATCCCTGGTGTTCCTGCCAGTCCCTCTGTTTTACTTTTAAAAACTGGCCACACTAGGTATGAGAGCACAGCATGATCAGTTTTCTATCTGTGCTAGAGTCTGCTCTCCTCAAATGATCAGACTTGTCCTGACACCCTACCTCCACCACACGGCCATTCACTGGGAAGACCAGTGTGCCGCTGTTTCTCCTCCATCAGCTCCTATGCAGCTGAGAGCAGAGGGTATGTGATCACTTATAAAAAAGGGAAAAAGGTGTTTATAATTTATTTATACACATTTTTAATATACATTTTGCCTTTCACCTCTATTTTAAACTGAATGAGTTGTTTTGCACGGTGATAGTTTACATATACATTACTTTAAGGAATCATGGGATAATACAAATCTAAATATCTGATGCCAATTACTGTATTTTGTTTAATAATATGTAATGAATGGTGAATAAATCTTATCATTATGATAATATTGATCCAGCTGTTTGTTTTTGAGCTCTAGTGCCATGATTATGTACATATCTTTGGATGTAATAACTGCATTATATCCTTATTGTTTAAGGAATGCATCAATGTGTATCTATATTGATGTACTCTGTTTTTCCACTCTGTTTCCGTTTTACTTTCTGTAAAATTTCCAATAAAAATCTATTGAAGTAAAAAATAGAGATGCGCTGATTAGAGTTGAGCGAACACCTGGAAGTTCGGGTTCTGCTGGTCCGTCCGAACTTCGGGACAAAGTCCGGGTCCGGGTCCGGACGGAACCCGAACGATCGCACGGACTTTGTCTCACCTTTTTGTCTCATGTAGTTATATCTATGTGTAACTACGTAAGGAATTTGTTATTCCTATATTACGTCAATAATGTAGGTTTCTATACATGTATTAGTACCGTGATCTCGAGTTTTTGTTTGTCGACCTAGTTATAATAGTATTACTATTCTAAATAAGTGGTAAGTAATGTATAATAATTTGTTTTATGTCATTAACCGTAGTCTATAAATCTAAACATAATAGGGTACTAAGGAATTTCATTACATATACATTTGATAGTGGCACGTTTTGTTGAGTAAGTCAAATTTTATCTCCACTTTCCGTTTTACA
>BLSH010244334.1:242159-252834 GCA_018402905.1 Glandirana rugosa
TGATAAATAGAGTGCCCATTACCAAGACCATGAGCAAAACAAAGATCTCCCTGCAGGTTAATAGATAGTGACTGCTCTACCTCACAAGCATACTTTTGTGTGTGCTAAAGCAAAATAATAACATTTTTTTTGCTGTTTATGAATATGTCACAAAGGGAGATTTAGGGAAAATTTTGTATTAGTTAGATTAGCTAAGTTTTTAATATTTTCTTGAGCACATCTCCCTTTTTTAAGTCTACTAGAAGCTGTCATCCCAATTATAGGTGGATGATGGAGGAAAAACGTCTATTTGTATTGCTTTCTATTTGTATTATTTGAGGTACATATGCAACTTTGCATTGCGTTAACACATAGCGTATTTGTTACTTAGTGCTTTAACGTGCCTTGCATTGTGGCAACCTATTCATTTACATTGGTTCCCTAGAACACCAAAATGCACCAAAAAAAAGGTGCAGATACCTTTTTAAAAGCAGAGCAGTGCAGCCCACTATAGTGCATTACCTACTTTGTGCTGAGCTAAAATGTACTTGCGTTGGGGTGCCATTAAAGTTATAGTAAAGGTTATTCATTTTTCTTTAAAATAAAAAAGATGTAATATTTATTTGCTGTGTGAAACGATATTGCACAGAACAGCCACTTGCCTCCTCTTCTGGAAGTCCCCTGCTGGAGGTGTCCACTTCTCCCTACTGCAGGTGCCTCCTTAGCAAGCTGGATGCTATGGATGTATGTTCATTGACACACACAGCACTGGTAAGCCCCCCCTCTGCTCCCTCCACACAGGAGTTTGACTGACAGCAGCAGGAGTCTTTGGCTCCAACAAATGCTCTTCCTTTTCAAGCAGGAGGCAAAAATGGCAGAGTTTGGCACACTGTGGACCGTATATATTCAGTCCTACAGATGATAATGTAAGTATAGGATTCAGGGTTGTCTTTAACATGGGGTAAAAGGAGCATCTGCGATGGGCCCAGTTATTGTTGTGGGGCCTAAAGCAGCTGCCCCTTGAGCCCACCCTGCCTGCAAAAAGTTTTCCTGATGTAGCCAGGCAGCCCATCCTCTTTTACCCTCACTCATCTGCCTGCCCTCTCCGCTAGTTTACTGTGCATGCAGCTGTGCTGTGACGGGGAGAAGCGAGCTGTGGGTTGTCTGTGTAACTCCTCGATTGTCCCCCAACCTCCTGTTAGCAGCACAGGGATCACCCACAGGAGCTATGTGTAATCCTTGCTGAGTTTCCCACCGCCGGGATGTACGCACAGAGTGGACTGTGTGTGTGGACCCCCCCTTCTCTTGCCAACAGTGGGGGGGGGGTTAATAAAACAGAGATAGTACCAGAGCAGGACACTGGAAACTAACAGCAGGCTGACTGTATTAATTCTGGCTTGCCATCCGCTCTGTCTCTTCCCCCTCCCTCCTAGCAACAGGAATGGACTAATTAGCAGGGAGGAGATGAGCATCATGGGACATGTAGTTCCTAGAGGCAGGCTGTCCAATGAAAATAATGGAGGTTGAACTTTAGTCCCACCAAGCTTTACTGCAAAGAGGAGAGAACCAGATTTTCCCTGCCAAAGTCTGCTCCTTAAGCTACCCAGGCAGATCAACTACTTCATAGTGAACAGAAGAGAGAGAAAAGAAGAGACCCATGCAGAGAGGACCATGCTGGGGACGCTATCTGAGAGAGAGAGAGAGAGAGAGTCTGTGCTAGAGAAAGCTCACTGCCGAGTGTGGGACTACCAGAATGTACAGAGCGTGACCTGAATGCAGAGAGACAAAGCTTCTGCCAGGATAGGACCTGCTGTTCTGCCTACCAGAGTCAGCACAGGCAACCTAGAGTGAGCAGACACCTGATAGGAGGGATCACTGCTGCTGTGTTGCTGGCTCTGGTGAAAGAGCCTTGTGGCTGCTATTTGTTACCACCACTATAGACTAAACCATTAGGAACTACCTACTATGGGGGAGGGGGGCAGGAAAATGTTTGCCCAGCATCTAATCAATATTAAAGATGGCCCTGATATGATTTAGGGGTTTATAAGGGAATGTGTAGTGATTTTATACATATAGTCTGACTATGTAGTCTACTTTTTAACACCTTCCCACCCAGCCTATAGCAGAATGATGGCTGGGTGGTGGCTTTCCCATTCTGAATGGACGTCATATGACATCCTCCAGATTGTCACACTTGTATGTGCCCCTGGGGGCACGCAGCTTAGCGATCGGACACAGCGCATTACCGATCATGGTAAAGAGGCTCTTTACCACGTGATTAGCTATATCCATCACTGATGCTTGTCAGTGCTCATCAGTCCTGCCCTTTAGTGCCCATCAGTCATGCCTGTTAGTGCTGCAAATCTGTACCCATCATTGATGCCTGTCAGTGCTCATCAGTGCCACCTATCAGTGCCCATTGGTGCCGCCTATGAGTGTCCATCAGTGCTGCATATCAGTGCTGCCTATCAGTGCTGCATATTAGTGCCACCTCATCAGTGCCACCTCATCAGTGCCCATCAGTGCTGCATCAAGAGTGCAGCATATCAGTACCCATCAGTGCAGCCTCATCAATGCACATCAGTGAAGGAAAAAAATTACTTACTACTTACAACATGTTGTAACAGAAACTAAGAAAAAACTTTTTTTTCAAAATTTTCAGGATTTTTACATTTGTTTACTAAAAAATAAAATACTCAGGGTCAATTAAATACCAACAAAAGAAAGCTCTATCTGTCTCCAAGTACAGTGTTGCATGACTGTGCAATTATAATTCAAGGTGTGACAGAACTGAAATCTGGCCTGGGCAAGAAGGGGGTGAAAGTGGTTAACATGTAAAGCAATGTGTCACTTTCATTCATAATGGAATAAGCCCATTGTTTACAGAACTCAATGGGGCTGATTATACTACAGGAATATAGGATGTTACATTTGCAAAGTAAATATTAATTTTGTTTAAAAAAATAAGGTGAAGCTGTACTTTGTGTACCCAAAGAAATGGAAATAAAAAAAATAATGTTGTATGCATATGATTAGATGGGTAAAATGAATACACATATTCCCCTCCTTCTCTAAGCCTACATGAACATTTACTTTTCTAGGTGAACCATCTCTATTTCTTTAGTAAATCAACCACTGAATCTTAGGGAGTCCTTTGCAAAGTGAAAGAAGGAAAGACAGTGGTACAGCCAACCTATTAAATTCTTTCATCTACTATTGTAGTCCTCTTTTGGGGGTGGGGGGTGGTGGTTATGAGAAATGGCCCTCCCCAAACAGGATATTGCATTAAACCAATAAGTAAATAGAACCAGAACCTTCGCTGAGTGGAAGAGAAGGTTTGATAATAAAGCTGGCAGTGCATTCACCCAGGACAGGACTTCTGTGCACAATGGGATTCCCTTTCTGGTAAATTAACCTGCAATCTAAACAAAGAAATTGGGAGCAGAAGAACTACTGCAACCAGCATAGAACATTAGCCATAATATATAAATGCCCACCAGTATAGAAATAATACAAGCTTTATATAAGAAAAGATGATTAACCGTGCATACATCCAATGTACAAACAGGCATTATCAGAAAAGGGCCCAATAGGTAGAATTGTACATTGTATATCTTCTTATTAATAGAGAAATAATAGAGGTACCTTGCAGATGAATGCAAAATAAAAATAATAATGATAATAAGGTAGCACTCCACTCAACTGCACAGTCCACTAACAAAGAGCCCACAGAGTAAGAGTACAGTATGTCTACATGGAACCAAAGCTGTAGAGATTCTTGGGACTTCTCTTAGACGCCCTTCTTCTTCCATTCTGGTGGCAAGAAAAGTGAAAAAGGAATGAAAAAGGAAAACTCCTATTGTACTCCTTTGGACATTGCTACTTTATGGCAGTCCCCCACTTGGGGGTATGTCAACATTTCTTAAATGTATTAAATCCCCTACCCCTATATATTGGCAAATAGGGACAAGTGGAGCAGCTCAGGGTTGTTGAATAAGTAACACGGGGCGGAGTTTTGCCACTGAACTGCAAAAGAAATATGTTTTTGTCACTAAATAGCAAAAGAAATGTATTTTTGGCCCTGGTCGCCAATGCAAATGTATTCTTGCCATTAAATTAATGAATATTGAATATGTGCAGCAAAAAAAAGCTGAGGTTTAACAATAAAAATTGTATTTTTATTATTTATACATTCATTTATTATATCTGCAATTCACTGATTATGTGGACGTACCATAAACTGTGGATCTGAAAATTATTTTAGGGATTCCTCCAGAGTAAAAAAGGTTAGGAAAGGCTGCTTTGAAGTGTGAACCTGTAATGCTCATATCTAATACAGTTTATCTAAGTTTTCTAAGCAATACTTTATGCTTGGAAAGCATAGAAAGGTTTTCAAATGGGTAAAAATAATGAATCCAGTCTGTTTTGTACAACTTTGATATAAAACTTTCAGGCTAGCACACTGAGCTTAAATTGACAGGCGGAGTACCCCAGGGGGAACGCATACCACTGACTGAGTGAACCTGTGCCTTGTGGTGAATATACCTCCGCCTAATCTATCTCTTCTCCAGATCATTAGGCAAAATAACAGAAAAAGACAAAATGCTGATAATCTTTCCACCATAATAACAAAAATATGCCCTTATGCGTTGTATTCTTATCACATTAATCACAAGACTTTTATCCTGCTTAAAAGTCATTTCACAGTGCAACTCATTCCTAGCAACCACTAATAAAAATACATTTTCTCTGTCTCAGAGAAAATAAAAGTAAGCCATCCAGACCTTTGATGCCCAACCTGCGGTGCTTTGGCCCTCAGGGCACCTGCAGACGACAGTCTGTGCTTCCCTGAGCATTTAGCCATAGTGCAGTGCATGAACAGATGTCTATGGATGGCACAGGTTCACCATCCAACCCCACAGCCAGCAGCCTTTAAGAGCTGGTTCACACCAGATAGAGAATGTGGGAAACTCACATTCTATGTGCGTTTCCCTCAACACATTCAAAAGGCACTAGGTGTGCAATCTGCTGCGGTGCAACAGGTGTCAATAGATTCGTAACGACTCCCAAAACACAGATTTCAAACGCAGTGCATTTGCCTGCACCAGATCATATGGTACCGCAGTACAATCTGGTTTCAGTAAATTCACTAATTTTGGCTCAATGCAGCATTCATTCAGTCAATTCAAATGAATGGGCTGACAATCGCACAGCGTTGAATTGCACAGGAACTGCACACAAATGCAGTTCACATTCTTGTGTGATTCTGGTGTGAACCAGCCCTTAAAGCTCTTTGAGAGGCTGACAGCTGCTGTGGCTGGACCGGGCTGGGCGGTGCACCTAGCAGTACTAGGGACGAATACCTGGAATGCAGACTTCTTGCATTCCTGGCATTCCTTCATGGACGCATACTGTCTCAAAGGTTAGTGCCCAGTCCATCTGCAAATAGATGCCAGATCCTCATGCATCAGGGAAAAATGCACAGTGTGCTTAGGGATTTATTAGTGAAAGAAGTAATGGTGCTTTGTCAAGCACTGTCTATCTTTTTTTTAACTTTAACCTCCCTGGCGGTATTCCCGAGTGTGGCTCGGGGTGGATTTTCAGTGCCAAGAACGGTAACCCCGAGCCACACTCGGGCTTGCATCGCTGGATCCAGGCAGCGCTACTCACCTTGTCCCCTGGATCCAGCGATGTCCCCCGCCGTGTCTGCGGGCTGTGTCCACCGCTTCGATGCCTCTGTGTGCCGGGCTCCGTTCCCTGCGAGCGTCGCGTCGCACGGGGACGGAGACCAGCGGGAAATTCAAAAAGTGAAACACACACTATACATACAGTACACTGTAATCTTATAGATTACATAACTGTATGAAATCATTACACATCCCCTTTGTCCCTAGTGGTTTGCCCAGAGCCCTGCATGCACTTTTATATAATAAATGTCATTCTTTCTGCCTGGAAACATGAGAATGTCCATGGCAACCAAAAAGTGTCCCTTTACGTCAAAAGTGGTTTTTGATTGGCTAGAAAACACTGATAGTAAATAAGAATCATTTGCAGAATTGAGTGATACTGATTTTTGAGGAAATTTATCATCAGAAACTGAAAGTGACGACAGCGACAATTCTGCAACTGAGCAAATTTCTGTGTTTTTGGTTTGATTACATTATTGAATAAATTTTATTACTATTATATTATTATTTTTGATAATTATTTTTAGTTATTTATTATATTATAATTTATGATTTCATTTTTCAAACTTTTTCATAAACGGGATGTCTACTAGACTCTTGTTTGGACAGATTTAAGTGAGTTATTCCTAAGAATTACAGGCCTACAATTTAAAACGTCAAATTTTCATGCAAAATAATTGTACTGCTTTCAGCAATAAATTCCAGGCTCAGTCATATCGCCAGGGAGGTTAAACTCACAAAAAAGTTAAAACTTTTTAAAATACACTCACAATGTTGGTGCACTAATCCCCAGTAGTGCATTACCTTAACCACAAACTTTATATACAGTATATAGGTACATGTACCCTTTGGAAGAAGTCACAGGACGTGGCGAAACACATCAGGGTGGAGCTTAATAACACCATCACGTCGCCAGCAAAGATCTGTTTGAATACACACTAATGCTGTGATGATGCTGTGGTCTTATTCTCAAGGGGGGTATGTATCTATACGCATACAATTCGTGCACCAAAATTGTGAGTGTATTTTAAAAAGTTGAAATAAATATTTATGGTCTTTTTAAAGCAATAAAACAATATGGGGTTGATGTACTAAAGCTGGAGAGTGCAAAATTTAAAACAGCTGTGTATGGTGGCCAATCAGCTTTTAACGTCAGCTTGTTCAATTAAGGTTTGACAATAAAACCTGAAACCTGATTGGTTTCTGTGTGGAGCTGCACCAGATTTTGCACTCTCCAGCTTTAGTAAATCAACCCCTATGTGTAGTTTATATTCCCTCTGAGTGGTAGCGATGATGTAGCACTGGCTTGGTTGCTAATATACAATTGGAGATAGCTGAGGAAGAATCTGGAGTGAGTACCTAGATATCTGGAGTGGCTAATAAGATCCCTTAAAGGGGACAGTGTGTGGTGACTTATATCAGGTCAAAACAATAAGGTGAGCGCGGAGAGTAATTGGTGGTGGTATTCACTGAAGAGTGGTGACTGGTCATGTAGATGCATGAAGAATACACATGGAACAAGTGCATTAGTAGTCAAAGAACGGTTTTGAATTCATGAACTGTGTGTTACATATACAATATTGTAGCAATGGTGGAACCCTCTTGTTTGCACATTTAATATAAATAATATATATTTTTTTTATAATATTGCACACATTGGATAAAATATTAAGCAATTGCTTTGAGTCTATAGACTGTGTATAATACACTACAGCATTGCAGGGGTGGTGGAATCCTCTCACTAGCACAGAGAATTTTTTATTTTTGGATAATTGCACATAGTGGATAAACAGTAAATTTACTGTATATGCCTATTGATAGTATATTACTGTTACATGTATAATGCTTTTGGGATATTTATAGTATTTATGAATTGTTTGATTTAAGGTATTTATACATCACTGAATGAATGTTGAGCAGCACTTTTTTCTAGATATCAGTTTATAATGTTTTTTTATGTACCCTTGCATTAAGCTTGCACTGATCCATGCAGATGACCGGAGATAGTTTAAAGTATCTCTTTTAGACTGTCTTCTAATATTTAAATGGTTTGGTTTATTTCTTTCAAATTCGATTTTTTTTGATTTCTGTACTCTCTTTCCTCTTTTTATGTTTTTTTTCCTCTGATCTTTCATAATGTATCTTGCTGAGAGGAATATCAAATGTGGCACAAGTAATTTTAAGGGGGCTGTAGAGAACACATTCATTGATTTGTAAAGAGAAAGTGCTCAATCGCACGTTCCCAGTGTGGAGGCTGTCAATGACATCTCCTGACCTCAGAGTCACCACTGCTTGCAAGTCCTAGGCTACATTCACACCGGCGTACAGAGCCAGTGCAAACATTAAAGAGGAGCTCCAGGCTCCCCCTAATAAATTAAAAGTCAGCAGCTACAAATATTTTAGCTGCTGACGTTTGATATTAGGACATTTACCTGTCCAAGCATCCAGTGGTGTCCTCACCCGAGCCGATTCTTCAATTGGCTATCAGATGCTGGCGCTGCCATCCTGACTAAGGGAAACAGGCAGCGAAGCCGAGACACTTCACAGCCATGTTTCTACTGCGCATATGTGAAGTGTGTGCCACTCTGTGAATGGGCTGTAGTCTTCTGGGACCTATGAAGTGCCCCAGAAGGCTGTGGGGGAAGGAGGGGGGACACGACGTACTGAGCCGGAAGTGGGAGCGGGTACCTGTCAAAAGCAAATACCCGCTCCACCCAAAAGGCGACAAATGTGGCGCGGGGGGGGGGTGGGTGTAGCTGAGGAGGCAGACAAGCAGAACTTCCCCTTTTGAGTGGAGCTCCACTTAAGGTCAGGGATCAAAGAATCCTGCTGCAGCTCTCAGCGGCCAGGTGTGGCCACCGGCTCTGTTTACTGTAATGACAGGTCCCTGGCAACCACTCTGCACAGACAGCGACTACCTGTGGTGCTTGCTGTTGGACGCACACAAAGTGCATCACTGCAAGTAATAGTGGGCTGTGCAGAGAGCCATAAATAGCTGCATTTGCCAGCGACCTGTCACTATAGTGAATGGGGCTGGCGGCTGCACCTAACCGCTTAGAGCTGCAGCAGAAATCAGAGGATTCCTGCCTCTACAATTTTGCCCTAATCGTTAGGGCTTGATCTCACATGTGCAGCTGAGGGGGGCAGTAAAACCGTCAGGTTCAGCTGCAGCTTTACTTCCCTGGCCAGCACCCACCTGAACACAGATGTGCAGCTGTTTAGGGCTATATACACGCTGCAGCAAAAACTAAACAGGATGTCGTGCTAGCGCCGCTGAACATGACCCATGAAAGTCTATGGGGCCGTTCCACACTTGCCCTGCAACTGTGAATGCAGCAGGGTGATGCAGCATTTACAGGGTTAAATCAGGCAGTGAGGAGGTGGCATATCCCTTTCTCACTGCCTGCCGAAACACCCTCTTAAAAGTGATCCACCATGGATCGCTTTCAGAGGGGCAGCAAGGGCTGCTGCACATGTGAATGAGCCTTTAGGGCCAATGTCAGTATGTTTTAGGGTTGTATATATAGTGCCAGTGTTAGTATCAGCATGTTTTAGGGTTGTATATATAGTGTCAGTGTTAGCATCAGTATGTTTTAGGTAGAACAACATACAAAACAGCAGAATGTGCACCACTGATTGTTGACCCTATCGCAGGTGCAAACAACAAAAAATGCACACATATGTGGTATCTTCCAGCACATCAGGAGTACAGAAATAAAACCAAAACCAAACTGTAATAGATTGCAGCTTATCAATAATTAGATGTAATGGTTGCACTAGATTTCTTTTTTTAGGCTGTTTGCCTCTGTTTTCACCTGGTGATCTGGCCAGTAACACACCTCCTATATTATAGTGCCCCCACTCTGGGTGAAGAAGCAGCGGCACCTTTGGACAGCAGTTTCAGATAATACTTTCTTAGCAGTTCCAGCAATAGTGTTTTATTTTTTCAAATATTCTTCGGCTAACAGTTTTACATAAATAAATAAAAAGATGATCATTGTAAGCACCGCTGTCAGTGTTAAGTAGTTTGTATCAACCCTCTAGTTGCTACATCTACAGGACAGCCTGTTCTGTTGAAAAACAACAAACTTACTTTACCCTTGGTGATGGGTCATGGTAATGGCATAAAAATATACAATTAAAATATATATATTTTTAACTATTTTGGGCCAGCTTTGCTTTGATAATAAAACAAACCAAAAGATTTCCATTAACATTTACCACCAAATAAAGTCCCAAATTGTCTTGGAAAATAAAAGTATCATTCCTCCGGGGTGCCTGGAGGTTTTGCAGACTTTTAGAGGGTGCCGCGACTAAAAAAAATAGGTTATCTAAAAACTATTCACGCAATATTCAAATTAGGCAAGCACTAACCATTTCTAAACAATTTCTTTCCTTTGACTATAGGTGGAGGGTGAAAAAAATTGCTTGATTTACTGTGTTGATGGGGGAATTTCTCCCACAGCGCTATTGTATTCTGCTAGTGGGCATCCTTGCATGCAAAAAATTAGACAGGCTACTAGGGATGAGCTAAACACCCCCCCCCCCCCACCCAGTTTGGTTCGCACCAGAACATGCGAACAGGCAAAAAAACCTGTGTGAACATTCGAACACCGTTAAAGTTCATGGGACCCGAACATGAAAAATCAAAATGCTAATTTTAAAGGCTTATGTGCAAATTATTGTCATAAAAAGTGTATGGGGACCCGGGCCCTGCCCGAGGGGACATGTATCAATGCGAAAAGAAGTTTTTAAATCTTTTTCAGGAGCAGTGATTTTAATATTGCGTAAAGTTAAACAATAAAAATGAAATATTCCTTTAAAAAATACTGTTATTAAACGTGTATTCGGAAATTTTAATCGTAAAACTAAAAAGTACAAGCCCAGGGTACTTGAAATTGCCACAAGCTTACAAGTGTGTCCAAAAAAACGGACAAGCGTACAAGACCACGCTTGGTTTGACCCACCCCCCCCCCCCCACAAATCGAGTAGGGATCATCGGACAGATT
>BLSH010244334.1:261908-277993 GCA_018402905.1 Glandirana rugosa
AGAAGCTCAGAAACCGTAACACTAACCCAGGGACTAGTGACCTACTAAACCTCACCAAATACGTCGTCATCAGCCTAGCATGACGAAGAAGGTACGTAAGTGATAAACTGGGAGATATTAATTTCCCAGTTATTGTAGGACATACGTCAGTATATTACAATGGAGATATCTACAAAAATTTGTGTTTATAACCATCTATAGGTTGTGAAACACTAAATTATGAACTTGTATTATTGACCTTATAAAAAATTCCGTTCAGGATTAATCCCCGTGTATACATTGTCGATTTCGATTGTAGTTACAAAATTTAATTTGGTTAACTATGTTAAAATTTTTTATATAGATAGAACCTTAGAACGGGTGTCGTCAGTTAATCTTTATTTGGACGGAATAAAGTTAATAAAGTCAATATCATATGGATAGTAATTTTGAGTGTGAAGTAGAGGACAGTGAGGGTCAAATAGTGAATGCATGGAAGAAGCAGTACGATCCGACTACTGCTGCATAAACCACTCCAAATCATCCAGTGATCAGGGACCCAATCACAATGCCAAAGACTCGAAGAGCCAACTATGGAATTATACTTAGCAACTCTTTCCCTCAGAAAAAAAATAAATGCCACATAGTCTAGTGTGTTTAAAAAACACACTATTGTATTAAAATGAATGCACTCACATATTTGAAGATAAAAACATTTCTTCCACTTCCATTCATGCGCTATTTGACCCTCTATAATTAAAGGGTCAATAACACCCGGTAAGCAGGATTGCCCCTCTTTATGCACAGTGGTGATGAGTGCAACTTACATCTTTCCACTCTTGATGGCGCTGGGAAACCTTCTTCATCAATGTATCATCTAATATTGTTGGACTTCATCTACCACTAGTTATGCTATTTGATTGGCGTTGCACCTCTTGTTTTTCATGTTGATTATATGTGGGCTAAATCTTACCTATTAGTGCTGGCTGCCTACTTTGTGGACTTTTTAATACCAAGTACATATTTTTAACTCTTTTTTTTAAACATTGTATGACTAAAAGTGAACTTGTTCACTAGGGCTGCAGAAAAAGCAAAGTGCTGTGAACCGTCAAACCAAGTCAAATTAGGTAAAAGGAGGTTTTTTATTGGTTACTCTTAGCTTTGCCTTAGCAACTAGGCACAAATGTGCTTAAAATATTGATCTATTTAGGAAGAATTCATTAAAAAAAAAGTACAGTAATAATTATATTTCACTATTGTTCTACAATATTTACACTATTTAAAAGCATTTTTTATCCTACTATGTTAAAGCAATTGGTTACCGTGTTCAATGACTCAAGCTTTCACAGCATGCTCCTCTGGGGTTGATTTACTAAAACTGGAGAGTACAAAATCTGGTGCAGCTCTGCATACTGGCCAATCAGCTTCTAACTCCAGCTTGTTCAATTAAGCTTTTGACAAAAACCTGTTAGCTGATTGGTTTCTATGGAGAGCTCTCAGATTTTACACCCTCCAGTTTTAGTAAATCAACCCCTCTGTGTCTTCACTTGTATATATACACTGCATTTGTAATCAAAACCTGACTTTGTGTGTTTACTGCAAATATCCAATCAGCTCACAAAGAGATGTAAAAATAGTGGTAGTTCTGTTTTAATTTACTGGCTCCTTGGCACACTTGGTTGATGAAAAATGTCACTTTTCAGTAAATCATTTGCTTATGATACTGGAAAATATTTTTTTATTTCATTCAACAAAATTAGGGGTGAAACTACTAATTGACATATTTGATTATAATCAATTATGAAAATAGTTGTCAACTATTTTCATAATTGATTAGTTGGTCAACTGATTAGTTGGCCTGCATACATAATGCATTATTTGTTTATATTTCAGGAAATACAGCACACATACAGTTCAGTGCACTGTCCATACATGTCAGTATACACAGTGCAGCACACATACAGCTCAGGACATTGTTCATACAAGTGAGTAAGTGCCTGAGATCTTGTGAATGTGATTGTGTGAGGAGCAATGCCTCATAGGACATGTAGTCCTGGACAGGAGAAGGAAGCGAGTTAACTACTTCAGCTTCGAAAGGTTTACCCAGTGGCGGCTGGTGCTCAATAATTTTTTTTTGGGGGGGAGGGTGCAAATTAACACCACACACCCGCACAGGAGACAGACGGCAGCAATCACCTCACCCCCCCCCACAGGAGACGGGTGGTGGCGATACCCCCCGTGGGTGACGGATGTGAATGCAACAATCAGATACCTTACCTTAAGGAGGCAGGGGAAAGCATGAGCCGGGCGCTCTGACCACTGCTCCCAACCGGACTTCAAAGACATAGTCTGTCTGGTGTGGTGAGTCCATGCATGATGCAGCACACAGAGAGACATTCTCCTCCTGACCAAACAGGAAGTGGGTCCTGAGACATGATTGGCCCAATCAGGGGTTCCTGCTTGGCTGAAAGGAGAATCAGGAAGACAATAGTGAATATGAATTCGCTATTGTCACACAACTGAGTGGGGCTCAGGGTGCAGTGCCCTGCCCCCTCCCTTTTTTGAAGCCAATTAGAGCCTCAGGCTCTAATCATGTGCTTGAAAAAAAACCCCATTGGAATCCATGCATCTGGTGCCCTGCATGTAGGGGCAGGGCGCATGGATTAGGGGGTGGCGCTACTGTGCCCCTAATGGATATGCTGCCACTGGTTTTACCCCGTTCATGACCATGGAATTTTTTGCTATGTGCTACTTTAACCACTTGCCGACCACGTATAGTATATATACGGCAGTAAAGTGGCATGTTCCTGCAAAACGCCATTTATAAACGGCGATCCACGCATGTGCGAGTAGCGGGCGTGCGCGTACCGTGTGCTCCATGAGTGGAGGGCCGTGGGTCGGGCGGGCCTGCCCGATGTCTGCAGGCGACCTACGATTGCCTGTGAGAGAGCCAGAACAGGGAACCATGGTTGTAAACACAAAGGTTCCCTGCTCTGTGAGGGGGGACATGACAGATCTACTAATCCCTGCTCCCTGGATCAGTTAGATCTGTTTTTCCCCTGGCAGCCCAACCCCCATACAGTTAGAACACAGACAGGGAACACAGTTAACCCCTAGATCGCCCCCTGCAGGTTAACCCCTTCCCTGCCAATGACATTTACACAGTAATCAGTGGCTATGTTTAGCTCTGATCGCTGTATAAATGTCATTGGTCACAAAAAAGTGTCAAAAATGTCCGACATTACTAGTAAAAAAAAAAAAAAAATAGTAAATACGCCATAAATGAATTCTCATGGCTTGTAAACGTGGCAACTTTTGCGCAAACCAATCAATATACGCTGATTGCGATTTTTTTTTACCACAAATATGTAGAAGATTATATATCGGCCAAAACTGATGAACAAATGTGTTTTTTTATATATTTTTTTTGGACATGTATTATAGCAAAAAGTAAAAAATATATATTTTTTTCAAAATTGTTGCTCCTTTTTTGTTTATAGTGGTGATCAGAAGTGATGCAGGGGTGATCAAATACCAGCAAAAGAAAGCTCTATTTGTGGGAAAAAAAGGACATCAATTTCATTTGGGTACAACGTCGCACCACCACGCAATTGTCAGTTAAAGCGAAAAGTGCCGAATCCCAAAAAGTGCTCCAGTCCTAAAGTGAGAAATCCATCCGGGGCTGAAGTAGTTAACTGACAATTAGTAAATTATTTTTCACACAAATGGGGCTTTCCTTTGGTGATATTTCATCACCTCTGGGTTTTTAATTCTATAAATGAAAAAAGACAGAAAATTATGAAAAAAAAGTTATATTTTTTACTTTCTGCCTTAAAACATATTGATCTCTTAATAAAGTGTGGTCAATATGTATTCTGCTACATGTCTTTGGTTTAAAAAATCACAACAAGTGTATATTGATTGGTTTGAGTGAAAGTTATAGCATCTACAAACCATGGGATATATACTGGATTTTTTTTCTTTTTTTTTACTAGTGATAGTGGCGATCAGCAAATTATAACAAGACTGAGATAGTGAAGCAGGCAATCTGACAACAACTGATACTGGGGGGCACTAACTAACTGCCACTGACATCACCAATTACATTATTACAGTGATCAGTGCTAATACTATACACTGTCACTGTACTAATGACACTGAGCAGGAAGGGGTTAAATGTGTGCCTAACAAGTGTTTATGTGCGTACTGTGTGCTACTTTTACTGGGGATATAGTTGTTTTCATTCCCTTCTTAGCAGAGATCCCCTGTCACTGAACACAGCTCTGTGTTGTTTACATTCACAGAGCTGTGTTCGGTGAAGCTCAGAGCCGATCACCCGGTGCCGGCGGTCAATCATTGGCTGGGGCCTGGTGATCAGCATGTGCTGGATGAATCCCAGCACAGCCGGGCAGGCGTGCGCCCCCTTCCTGGAAATGCAGAATAATGTATATATAGCAGTAAATCTACAGGGGGCAGTCAACAACTGGTTAAAGTGATTCTAAAGGCAGAAGGGTTTTTTACCTTAATGCATTATATGTATTAAGTTTAAAAAGCCTTCTGGGTGTAGCCCCTCTTACTTACCTGTGCCCCATCTCGATCCAGCAATGTGCATGAGAGCAGCGTCTCTCCCGGGTCTCTCACTGGCTCACACAGCAGCAGGAGCCATTGGCTCCTGCTGCTGTCAATCACAGTCAGTGAGCCAATGAGGAGAGAGTGGGGGTCGGGGTCGAGGCATGCTCTGTGTGTAAATAGACAATTCACAGGAGCATGGCTCTGGAGTGAGCTTGCACAAGTGTCCCCATAGCTGGAGGATTGCTATTGGGGACACTCAGCAGGGGGGAAGAGCAGACAGCACTGGCGGAGGACTCAAAAAGAAGAGGATCAGGGCTCCTCTGTGCAAAACCATTACACAGAGTAGGTAAGTATAACATGTTTGGTTTTTTTAATATTTGTACCTTTAGAATCACTTTAAGTGATTCTAAAGGCAGAAGGTTTTTAACCTTGCTATAGGGGCACTCTATACAATGCTTTGCGGCTTGCTATGGGGGCACTCTAAAGGCAGGAGGAGTCAGAAGCACCAGTGGGGGACCCCAAAAGAGGAAAATCAGGGCTGCTCTGTGCAAAACCATTACACAGAGCAGGTAAGTATAACATGTTTGTTTTTTTTTATATTTGTACCTTTAGAATCACTTTAAGTGATTGGAAAGGCAGATGGTTTTTAACCTTGCTATAGGGGCACTCTATACAATACTTTGCGGCTTGCTATGGGGGCACTCTAAAGGCAGGAGGAGTCAGAAGCGCCAGTGGGGGACCCCAGAAGAGGAGAATCAGGGCTGCTCTGTACCAGATGTAACCTCTAATAGTATATAATTTATATATCTTCTGGCTGTTATTCTCAGATTGGATTACATATTTTGTTCCCTAACCATATAGCTGGGTATTTATATTTACCACTGCATATAAATATAAGAATACATTTTTTGAGGTTTTTATCCAATTAATCGATTAATAGAAACCATAATTAGCGAACAAATCAATTATGAAAATTATCATTATTTGCAGCCCTAAACAAAATGTAAAGCGAGTCTGTTGTTGTTTTGAAAAAGAAAAAACACAACCTACAAAAAAAACACAAAAGACTAAACTCCCCTATTCTGCCACCTGTTCTTCAGATCTTCATTGCAGAGCAAAGCCACTGGCAGAATCCTTACACCTGGCACTTCCAAGCGGGTCAGATGCCTGCCCCCTCTGACATGCACTGCGGCTCCATCCAGTGGTCACTGTGTCCTGTAGTGAGGTACAGTAGGTGTTGGTGGCAGGAACCACAGCGTGTAGTGTGCGTTGGATAATCCAACACTTCTCTGAATATGTCAGATGTGAAAATTCTGCTGGAGGCCATAGTTCTGAAAGAGAACATGGATCCGAGGAACACGCGGTGGGATGGGTGAGTATAAATAGGATTCCTTTTGGCAGGTTGCGTTATGATATTTTTTAATTTAAATAGCTGCAGAGCTGCTTTTTTAATGTTAACTGTTTTGTATCTTACATTTGTATATGTGGAGGTAGTGAAATTTGACACTTTAAAAGGTACTAGCCAATAGCTGTTATAGTCATCTTTGTTTCACTATACCTACTGAATACCTAAGCCACAACAAGTATGCAGCTAGTGAAGTCAGAACACCTATCCTGCACACTTGTTCCAGGTCAGTGACAAATTCATATTTATTTTTCATTTTTTCACTAGGACTTCAATATCAGAGGCTTATAAAAGTTATTGCAATTGCAATTTCAATATCAATATACACTGGCAGTTATCAAGTGTGGTCTTGATGAAACAAAATAAAAATGTTGCTGCAAACTTTTTGAAGCTATTTGGGTGTATGTGTTGCTAAGTTTGGTGTGTATTGCTAGAGAGTTTTTTTTTCTTTGGAGGGTGCATGTGATCAGAACAGGGTCAACCAGCAGTGTCCAGGCAGAGGGTTAGGGGTCATGCGGCCTCATAAGACAATCAGGGGAGAATGAAAACTCCTCCTACAAGCTTTAATCAGTGCTCTGCTGGACACTGCTGATGAGAAAAGGTATTTAGCAGTTTATATTTATGAAAACTATTGCATTTCCATGTTTTGCAGGGTACTGGGTTTAGTAACACTTTAAGTAGACCTAGAGTCAGATAGAAGTTTTATGTTAGGTACATGAATGTTTATTATGTTGGCTCACAGATGACGGTTTTTGGATTTGGTCAGAAATGTATGACACTAATCAGCCCATGCAGCAGTCTCTCACTTTGTGACTTGCAGCAAGGTTACAATTTTTAATATTCTGATCACTCAGGAAGAAGAAACTGTGGAAATGCTTCCTCCTGCCCACAGCTGACTGGTGACATCATCTTAACCTAGGCAGAGTCACTGGACTGAACCTCAAAGATTTATTTGTAATGATAAAAGCCTTTTGAAAAAAATGATACTGTTGTATATTGTAAACTGTCAGGAATGTATGTATGCACACTTATTACATTACTGAGAGATCTGCTTTAAAAAAAACTCCCCCTTCCAGCTCACCGCACTACCAAAGCATGGCTGCTCAATTAATGTGCTATTCAAAACCACCAGTGGGCAGAAAGGGGTACCAGCATGGGAGATGGGTGATGGTGATGGGGATGGGGCTTTATATGCCTACCCCCACCTCCTTTCATGGGCATGCCCCATTGCATGAATATACAACAGTTGTTATATAACACACACTTTTTTGTAAGTAATCGCAAAAAGACAATTCATCCATGTTCCTGCCTTGGCTATACAGGGACTACTCTTCATCTGCTCAGAACCCCTAAATGATCACTGATCCCTAAATGAGGAAGAAAGGGTCCCCCTGTCAGGTTGAGAAGCAAAATTAATCCTAGGAAGGTAATTTTTCATAGCGTACATAGAACTCTCTGGGTGGCATCGTATTGATACCCCTCTTGACAGAAGTTTAGGAGGGGTACCACTTTTTGAGTGACAACTCTCAGTGGTCCCATTCCCCATGCTGAAGAACAAGTAAGCTGGTATCGGCATAGTAGGCAGTTAGACAGTGAATTCATATATTGCCATGGAATACCAGTCCAGATAACTGGTGTCACAGGTTAGCAGTGATGGCAGCACACATTGTTTTATTGTAAAAACAATAGTTGAGGAAGAGATAGCAAGAATAATGGACTTTTAAGATACCCAAGCACAATGTCATATGTAAAATGCTTATTAGAACCACATTAAAACAATTTCAAATGTACATGTTCAGCAGTACATTCCCCTCAATTTTTATAATTATCCCCATCAAGCGCCCATTAGCTAGCCATATTAATATTACAATAAAATAGTTGCACTGCTTAATATGATGATAATCTATATTTTGATTGTGTTAATGCAGTGGTGGACTAGAGCTCTTGGAAGAAAATATTCTGCTTTTTCAGGAGTACAATTGAAGTTATTTCTACAATAGATATTATAGAAAGAAATATATACATTTATCATTATATTCCGTTTGCATAAAATGGAACACTATATTCAGTTCACATAACCTTAAACACATACTTTTGTAGATGCAAACTCTATTGGAAAATGATTGCAAAAAGTATCCCATGGGCAAGCGTAGGGGTATCAGAGGAAGGAAACCTCAGCTTGAGAGGTCAACCATTGATTCACATAGGTTGTGATAGAATATTAAACCATGCACCTAATATTAATACTATCTTGCCTATTCCTAGAGCTACTTATAACCTCTGAAAGCACTGTACCGTGAGACTCCCAATCAACTCCAAGTATGGGATCTGCTCCCTTAAAGCTTCTCTGTGTCGTGGGATGTGATTAGATTAATCACCCGGGGATTCAGCTATAAAAATAATTAAAAAGAACAAACCACCTAAGCACCTTTATGGAAAATTAAGTATGCACATATACTTTTTTGGTACACATAGGATTTGATTTACTGAAATTGGAGAATGCTTCTAACCTCAGCTTGTTCAATTAGGCTTTGACAATAAAACCTGGAAGCTGATTGGTATCTATGCAGAGCTGCAGCAGATTTTGCACTCTCCAGTTTTAGTAAATCAACTCCATTGTGTGTATGTATTGATTCAGATCAATTCAAAACAATACATATAAAGGAGGGGTTAATGCAGATGTCAGTAAACCTATGATGTAGATTGTGTAGAGGATAGCTGCTTTATATATTAAAGTTTATTACAGCCTAATGGTAAACCTACCCACCAGCCTAATGGTAAATCTACCCACTGTCCCCAGGCTATGGTTGGGCTGTTTGGAGATTTTTATAGTAAACTCTATAACTCTATAATTGTTTATTCCATTGCATCATCCACCTTTTAACCAAGAGAAATTTGACCGCTTTCTAGCGGGCATTCACCTACCTAGGCTATACACCTCTGATCTGCAAAATTTGAACACTTCTATTACAGTGGAAGTACCTACCTTTACTATTAAGTCACTCCCTAATCATAAATCCCCAGGCCCTGATAGCCTTCTCTATTCATATTTCAAAACCTGCTTTCATACAGTATCTTAGCCCCTCATATGTTATCTCTTTTTTAACTCCTTACTTGCAGGTCAGACACCCCATCCCTACTTTACCCACTCCTTTATCTCAGCTATACCAAAGTTGGGCAAAGATCCCTCCCTCCCAGACAATGATAGAGAGATAGCTCTCCTGAATTCGTATTATAAGATATTCACAAAAATCCTTGCCAATCGTCTGTGCCAAATGTTTTCCAAATTGATTGATAAGGACCAGGTGGGTTTTGTACCAGCCAGGCATGCAGGAGACAACACTAGGCGTACCATTGAACTTATAGCCCTCTATTCTAAGCCCCCCACCCAAGTTTGGATGTCATCCTTCCTGCCGCAGACCCTCCTGGTGTCCAATGGCACTAGGCAGGGATGTCCATTGTCCCCAATACTCTTTATTCTATGTCTGGAACCTTTAGCCACTGCTATACGTGCCCACCCGGACATCTAGGAGCTCCCTATGTGACAGAGAGAATACAAACTCTCCCTTTTTGCAGATGATATCCTGCTGTCCCTGACTCATCCCCACCTATTTCTACCCTCCTTACAGAGCCTACTGACAGAATTTAGCCTCCTATCAGGATATAAAATAAATACCTCTTAGACAGAAGCCTTACCTACTCACATTCCCCCTGAATATCTTGCAACCTTACACAAGTCATATCCCTATTGCTGGTGCTCTCACTAAATTCAAAGATATTTATGATATGTTGAAACGTTGGAATCCATACCCCATTTTGTGGTTAGGCAGGATTAATGTCCTGAAAATGTCCATTATGCCTAAACTGCTCTATTTGTTTGAAACACTGTCAGTATTTGTGCCCATGTCTCAACTAAAGCTGCTCAAACAATGGTTTTTAACTTTTATATGGGCCAACAAACGCATTGGTCCGTTAGCTCTGTCGTTTTTCCCCTAAGCATCATGGTGGCTTGGGTGTGCCCAACATGCTAAAATACCATTTCGCTTCACACCTTTGACCTGTCTTGTCCTGGTCTTCCCAGGTGGCACTGAGTAGATGGTCGGAAATTGAAATGGGCTCACTATACCCTACCTATCCCTGTTCTCTACTTTGGGCCCCCTCTCTATCTCATGATCCCAAACTGCAGGGATTATGTCTGGACTCAATGCTTTTCACTTTGAAGATTTGGCGGGCCTGCATTACTAACTTCTTTCTCTCTTTGCCATGCCCTCCCCTGTCCAATGTACTTTTCAACCCCATTATCCCTGACAGCTTATCCTTTGCCCGAGTATCACCCTGGGCAGATGCTGGCTTGTTTCAATTACCCCAATTTGTTCACCCAGTCACCCGCAGATTTCGTAGATGTAATGATCTCCAGACTAAACACCACATCCCCACACATACATTTTATTTCTACCTCCAAATTTCTACCTCCAAACATTATCTCTCCACACTTTTACCTTCTCTTACACTATTTAAACCTACCACTTTTGAACTTATTTGTGCTCAAGGCCCCCAACAGTTTTATTTAATCTCCTCTATTTATAAATTACTTCATGAAACCACCCCAATTTCTGAAGATCAACATACCTATATACGTAAGTGGTCATCTATTCTTCAATGCCCCATCATCCTCCCTTGCTGGAACAAAACATGGTCCTCCACCTCTAAAATATCCATATGTGTGGCACAGAGAGAGATGGCTTATAAAATCCTTATGTTCTGGTACAGAACCCCTGAGATATTACATTGTCAAGACCGCTCCCTTTTCCCTTTATGCTGGCGTTGTGGCAAGGATAGAGGTACCCATTTCCATATCTTTTGGCAATGTGAGCTTTTTTGAGCCTTATTGGTCTATGGTATTTTCTCTGATCCGACGAGTACTCAATCTCTCTATTAATGGATCTTCTACATTGCCTTTTAGGCCTCCCTTTCCCCAGTATTGGTCAACCTATGAATAAGCTTGCCTCTTTTATTTTGTTGGCGGCCAAGAGAACTATTCCACTACATTGGTTATCCCCTACCCCCCTTCTCAGGCCCAACTTGTGCAGGTAATTATGGAAATACGTAGAACGGAATATATGTCAGCCCAGGTGGGAGATGCTCTTACCCAGTTCAACAGAGTATGGAATCCCTGGGACTCTTCTGAGTTTGGTGCTCCACCTGGCCTCCATTGACTGAGATGGGTGGTAAACTTCGGCTCTGGGTTTCCTTGGGATCCCCTAATTCTATATTCCTGTTCTCGTCATTTTGACCCCCGGTGTGTGCTACTTATAAGTTATAGCTACTTATTTCAATTAGAGTTAATTTTTCTTTTTTCTATATGTCCTTTTTCCTTAATGTTTCTGAAAATGATACATGCTATTGTTACTAATGATTTGTAACCCACTTTAACTGATGGTCCCACTCTTGGTACTGTTTCCACTAGTGGTGTTTTCTATGTCTGAACAATTTTTTGTACTTTGATAAATCTTTAATAAAAATACAATTAAAAAAAAAGTCTATTAAAGAGTGCACCAAGTTCATTTAGGACACATATTAATCTGATTGTATATTAGAATATGTTAAAAGGTGTGCTGACCTCATTCTCTTATCCACCAATGGAATATCTAAATCCCTCTGATTCCCATTCATATATATAAATATCATTGTTATACTATACATAATCCAGCCATAATGCTGCCTCTCATATTTCAGCCAGTGATAAAAGTATTCATACCAACTGTGCCTACAGTAAAACTATAGGCAGAACATGTTTTTTTCTGTTTTTGGCTAGAGTAAGGGAGGGTTATAACCCCTGTGAGATTTTTTTTTTGCCAACTGTGTCCCATTGGGGAGATTCACCTTAACTTCCTGTCCCATAGCCAAACAGGAAGTGAGAGGAAATCCCTGAAAATTAAGGGAACCCATTGGGCCACCAAGGTCACCAGAACTAGTGTCCCTATTGGAAGATTTCATCCTTATTACAGTTGTGGGGAAAACCTGACCTTGTGGATTTTCGTTTAGTTTCACTTTTGATGATAATGGTAAACAGGACTATTCCCTTATGGGAATCTGCGGGAATTCTAAACACTCTCGACTCTATCCAAAACTAAAAAAAAAAATACTTTAGCCCTTTAGTGATTCTTATGTCACCCTCTAGTGCAGCCTTTCTCGTCTGTTTTAGTATAGAGGAAACCTTGAATTAACTTTCTGGGCCCAGGGAACCCCTGCTAATAATTACTATATCGAGAGCCCACAGTACATTAATGTGATGGTCACTGGAAAGAATGCTCTTTGAGTGGAGAGGGGGGTATGTAAGCTCACTCCCCGACACCTTATGATTCAAAAGCAATGGTTCGCTGTAGCAACTACTCTTCTCTTATGCCCCATATCATGGGTGCCACCCATCACCACAAGAGCAACATGCTGTGTCATCATGATGTGGACGTCTAAACCCATGCATGAGTCCATCTTCAGATCATGCATGGGGTCTACCACAGCATGGAGAAGTCTGAAGCACCTTACAAGCTTGGTGATTGTAGTACATATTAAACACAGCAAATACAATTTAGCCTTTAAAAATGTAATTCTGTAGTTTTGTTCAGGATCAGTGCTATGAATTACACATAGTACCTTGCAATTTTAGTCTTTCCACTTAGAGAAAATTTCAGCAATGTTAAGTGAAATTATATGATCTGTTAAAAAGCATATAGCTTTAGAAGTGTTCTTATTTAAAACGAACCTACCACAAAACTGTTTAGAACTGATTTGTTAAAAAATGCAGGAGCAGAAGCAGACCTGCAGTGAAGACTACCTCAAAATAAAATAGAACTAATATCATACATCAACTGACTTGAGCCAAGTACCCTAGTGCTGCAAAGCAATTTACTGGCCAATAAGATATACTGTAGCTACAATATGTTAATACTGGAAAGGGTGACCAAAGCATTTGCTTCAGTGGTGAATTGATGTTCTGGCTTGCTCTTACCCTTTTGCAAAGAAAACATGGCCAAAGGCCAGACTTTTATCTGGCCAGCACTGCAGGTTGTAAACTTCAGACATGAAATATGAACAAAGCATTTCCCTCTATAGTGTGTACTTGTCTCAATCCAGAGAAATAAGTGTCACTTTTGTCTGCTGCTTTGCACATCTGCTATCAGCATGAATAGCATGCCACAAAGAGAAAAATGGTAACGGAAGGGATCTCTAGCTAATTGACAGCCTCAGCTCTGTTTCTGTGTGCTGTGTGAAGGGGATGTGTCCCTCCCCTCCAATCAGCTCCAATCACTGCTCCACAGAGTGTGACTGAAGCTCTCTGCCCCCTTTTTTTGGAACTCTCAGACAAGCTTTATAATAAGCACTTTAAACAGATGTAGAGAAGGGGGCGTGGTTTGCAAGCACTGCAGATGGCAGCAGATCTCTAGAGCTCCTGCTGAACGTGGAGGATTACCCAGCTACAAGACCCGATTCATAATGAAAAAATAGCCAGGAATCCAGATAACTCACCCCTCTCGAGGGATAAGATGTCCAGGAAAAGAAAAGAGGTCAGACAACCTCAAAAACTGACCGAGTTCTTCTTCTCTGGAATGAGAGGCCGGAATCAAGATGGCGCCCGCTCATCAAGCCGGAGAGACAAAGAAGAAGACAGCAGCAATGCGGCCTACTACACAGACCTCCCGGACGAAAGCCCAGACCGCCGCTCGCCGGACATCTCACCCTCGCGAGGCTCCTCACGACCAACCAGCCCGGAAAGCGCTAGTCCAGCGAAGGCGCGGATGCGCATGGATCGTGCTACGAACGATCGCGACGTTACAACGAACGAATTTGCCGTTGCAACGAACGAGCGGGTGAGTACAGGGGTTTCTCCAATCACACACACCAGCTCAGGGAGCAATTCCATAGCAACTTTCCCTACAAGCAACCAACCAGTGATGGACACCCTCCTAAAGGAGATGCTGGTATCCCTCCAACAATCTCTTCATGCGGACATTTCCATTCTGACACACAAAATCTCCTCGGAACTTACTTCCCTGGGTGAAAGAGTCCATACTGTGGAAAATGCAATCAGCGATATAGCACACACAGTGAATGACTTGGTGGATGCAAATGAGGATGGGGCAGAGGAGAGACAGTGGCTGCGCGCAAAAATTGCGGATCTAGAAGACCGTAGTAGACGCAACAACTTAAAACTAAGAGGGATCCCTGAAGAAATCAAACAACAAAATCTAAACCAACATGTCACCGAGCTTTTCCGCTCTCTACTCCCTGACCTTCAACCTATAGAGCTCTTGATAGACCGGATCCATCGCATCCCCAAGCCAACATACCTACCGGAAAACATCCCCAGAGACGTACTACTAAAGGTACACTTTTACACTATGAAGGACATGATATTGCGGAAATCCAGGGCCTTAGGGAAACTTCCTGATACCTATGGGAATGTGCAGATCTACGCCGATTTGTCCAAATTCACTCTAGACCTCAGACGTAACCTCAACACCATAACTAAGGCGCTACGCAATCATAATATTATATACAAGTGGGGCCACCCCACTAAATTGTCAATCGAAAGAAACGGCAAATTCATAACCATACACTCCTTAGAAGCGGGGCTAGAATTGCTCAAAGAATGGGGTATTGTTCCCGATCCTCCAGATCCTAACAATTCCAGGAGGCCTCCAAACAAGAAACAACCACTGTGGCATAAAACCAGCCGCAATTCCAAATCCAAATCGTAATGGGTCAATCTAACGCTACCCTAGGTACATCGACGGATCCTCCACTACATAGGTAGTGCTGAACCGGTTGAACTGTTTCCCCCAGAGTTTCACATGCAGCTGCAACATAACTTTAGCAGCTGCGCAGTTTTCATGTTACATCTTTTCTTCTTGTTTCTATCTTCATTCCCTCCCCTTCTCCCGCTGCACTCAACGGAATTCCCACGACAACAAACCAAAGACCAACAGCTCATCGAGGAACCTCTTCCCAGATTGATGGACCATACCAACGTCAAGGAAAGTACCTGTCACCCAACAGTGAGTAACGAATTTTCCAAACGTCCCTCTCACTATCATGGCTATCAAAGTTATATCTATTAATGCCAAGGCTCTAAATCACCCCGCAAAGAGAGCATCCCTATGGCAAACAGCAATCAACCTAGGTGGGGATATAATATGCGTCCAAGAAACCCATTTCAAAAACTCTGCAGTACCTACGTTCTCGCACAAGTTGTTCCCTCACATTCATTTGGCAAACAGCACAGAAAAGAAACGGGGCGTGGCCATCATAAACAAAGAATCTATTGATTTTGAACTCATACATGAAATAGCAGATGCAGAAGGCCGCTACCTGATAATGACCTGCAAACTCAATGGCACCCTAACTACACTCGCGTGTCTCTACGCTCCTAACTCCCGCCAGATGTCATTTCTCAAAAAACTAACCCGGAAAATACGGAAAAATCAAAAAGGTAGGCTGCTCATGTGCGGAGACTTTAATTTGGCACCAAACTTTCAACTGGACACGTCAAGCAGACATAGCAGACATCCATCCCCAATGCAACAATATCTCCTGGAGAACGGTGTATATGATGTTTGGCGCTGCCATCACCCTACAGAAGTAGACTATACTTTTCATTCTGCAGCACATAACTCATATACGCGAATCAATCTTTTCCTAGCCGACAAACAGCTGCTACAACAGATATCCGAATCCATCATCGCACCCATAACCTGGTCGGATCACGCTCCAATTTGCCTAACTATTGCGGACCACAATAGACTCAAAAACCTTAATATCTGGAGGGCCAACACATATCTCATGAAGACATTTCTAAGGAGAATATATCCGGAATACCCGGTAGGTGTTTCATCACCTGAAAAGATGACTTGGAAACAATTATAACTTTTTCAGGACGTTACTAAAAACCTAAAGAAGGCGTATTCCTCTTCAGAAGTACTCTATACACAACCGGGAGGTCTATAATTCCAAAAACTCAGATAACACCAGGCGTTATCAATCCGTTTAACCTCGCACTAGGCTGGTCCAATACCCACGCTACTACCTAAGCCTATAGACAACATCGTCGACAAACAGCCGATCCTTTTCT
>BLSH010244334.1:281433-292047 GCA_018402905.1 Glandirana rugosa
TATCGACACTTAAAGGAGGTTCGCGTAACCTTAGAGTATGGATTCAAAGCACCCACCCGAGGGCACATATCCCTAACTCACTGGCGCCCCCAATAATTGCAACTGTCAAGGCTTGGAGGAAATTCACAGCTATGGAATGGGTGAGCAATATAACTGACAAACCAAAAATTCCAGCAAAAGTCATACAGCAACTTATACCAGACTTCTCCCTACCTCCATGGTCAAACAACCCCTCTAGCACACTGAACGAAGTCCTCTCAAAAGAGGGAATTAAACCATTTTCCCAGCTCCAAGCTGAGCTAGGTATCCCAGAAACAAATTACTACAAATACCTACAAATGAGACATTGCATCAATAGCAACCCACAGGTTCTCAAGCCCCTACCCACAAGAGTGCTCAAATTTCTATCTCCGCAAAAAGCCAACCAGAAGGGTATCACGCTATTTTACAATTTGATTAGGGAAAAAAACTCTTTCTCCCATACATATATTTTCCAACAATGGGAAACGGACATAAGGAAAACATTTTCCTCACAGCAATGGGAAATAGCCATTAGATCTATCTATAAACACACCACATGTTCAGCATTATGGGAAACGTCGCAAAATATCTTGCAACGTAGGTACATCACGCCTCAAGAAATAGCCACCTTTGACAGATCCGCCTCCAACCTTTGTTGGAGACAATGTGGTTCCACAGGCACATTAGTACACATCCTTTGGGAATGTCCACGGTTGGAGCACTTTTGGGCAGAGGTTTTCCACCTAATAAATGACATAGCAGGGGGAAAAGTACAACCTTCCCCTGAATTAGGACTTCTCAATCTAAACATTGAAACATTCCCCCATCACCTACATAAAACAATTACCCACATATTGTTATCAGCTAGACAAAATATCGCCAGACTATGGAAAAATCCAGACCCTCCCCTGTATATCAACATTATTAAACAAACGCAAGAACACCTCACTTACGAAACCATCCTATCATATGACAGAGACGCATATCAAAAAATTAAAAAACAATGGGACCCTTGGGTCCAATGGTACACTAAAAACGTCTGCTCTAGCTGAACTACCCCAGTTTGAGTGCAATCCCCTACACCTCCCTCCCCCCCCTTATGCTCACTTACTGTACACTATACTTTTCTCCCCCTTTTTGTACAACACTAACCTTCCTCCTGTCTCTTCTCTTCTTTCTCCTCTATTTGATGCTGAGAGAGCAGACTTAGTTATATGTGTATCCTGATGCAATTGCAACACTGGTAATCTGTTTAGAAAAGTATTATTTTATTTGGAGGCTCGGTGTGTCCTCTGCACTAGACACAGTGTGATCCCTTTGGGGTGTCTGGGGTGGAGGACGTGCAGAGCCCTGCTCAAGAGTTTGGCCTCATTTATGTCTACACACAACAGGAAGTTAATTATATTACTCGAATGTCTCTCTACATTACGGCATCTGTATTTGAATGACATTGTTTTCCAGCGTATGTATTCTATATGTTAAACTCAATAAAAATATTGAAACTAAAAAAAAAAAAAAACTTATTGGGAATTTCACAAGAAAAACAATGGTGTGCTTGGTTTTAACGTAACTTTATTCTTTCAGGAGTTATTTACAAGTTTCTGACCACTTATAAAATGTGTTCAATGTGCTGCCCATTGTGTTGGATTGTCAATGCAACCCTCTTCTTCCACTCTTCACACACTGATAGGAACACTGCAGGAGAAACGCTAGCACAGGCTTCCAGTATCCGTAGTTTCAGGTGCTGCACATCTCGTATCTTCACAGCATATGTTTTTTTTATGGTTTTTATGGTCAGTAAAAACCAATACCGGGTGAGTTGCTCCTTCCAGGAGGTACCGCCATTCCTCCAAAGCCGACTTGATGGCCAGCAATTCCCTATCACCGACATCATAGTTCCAGCAAGATGGTGAACCACCACATTATGGGTGTCAGGTCCGAGCATTCCTAGATGAACAGTTTCCTGGAAAGTGGATTGGTCGTCGTGGGCCAGTTGAATGGCCCCCAAGGTCTCCCGATCTGAAGGCAATTGTCTATGCTGTGAAGATACGAGATGTGCAGCACCTGAAACTACAGATACTGGAAGCCTGTGCTAGCATTTCTCCTGCAGTGTTGCTATCAGTTTGTGAAGAGTGGGAGAAGAGGGTTGCATTGACAATCCAACACAATGGGCAGCACATTGAACACATTTTATAAGTGGTCAGAAACTTGTAAATAACTCATGAAAGAATAAAGTTACATTAAAACCAAGCACGCCATTGTTTTTCTTGTGAAATTCCCAATAAATTTGATGTGTCACATGACCCTCTTCCTATTGAAAAAACAAAAGTTGGATTCAAAATGGCCGACTTCAAAATGACCGCCATGGTCACCACCCATCTTAAAAAGTTTCCCCCCTCACATATACTAATGTGCCACAAACAGGAAGTTAATATCACCAACCATTCCCATTTTATTAAGGTGTATCCATATAAATGGCCCACCCTGTATACATAAATTTAAGAGGCTTATCGGAACATAAATTTATTGAATGAGTCTGATCAACACAAATGCAGGCTGTGACCAGGGTGGAAATAGTGGTCCACGCAAGCTCTGTGACCTCCCGTCTGACGGTCAGTGGCACCTAGGTAGTATATATTATATAGGTAAAGGAGCGGTACTTAACCCACAACTAGACGGCACTCGTTGCCGTTAAGTACTACAAATAATATGGTACAATAAATAAAACATAATAAAGTATAGTAGAAGTTGCCAATGTTCACCTGTAAATGCCAGTGCCAGTACAACCACAGACCGCCAGGCCGGGGAAGTGACCGCCAAGTCCGGCCGCTGCACAATAAGTACGGTCCCACCAGAAGTGACAAAGCCAGCGTGGCTTCCCGACGTCACATCCGGTGCGGGTGCCATGTGTCATGCCTTGACCGGGATTTGATCCTGGGGCCTGGTGTTCTTAGGTCTGGTTTCTTGCTGCCTGTACCATGGGGAAACTTTTTTTTATTTTCAATAAGTTTTTATTAGGGTTTCAACAGAGAATAAGCATGCAACACACACAGTTATAGTATTTTGATATACATAATGTAAAGACCGAAGAGGATATATTCATTACATTCTTCAGTGGTTATATTAGAGTACATATGCATTGAGATTATGGCTTTTGAACCATGCGTTGGTCAGTCCATATTTTCCAATTATTATCAAAGTATGAAACTGTTGATTAGCTTATGGCTAGTAGGCGTTCAAATGTGTAATTCCTGTGTACTAGAATTTTCAGATCAGAGATATTGACACAGTTGTTGTTCTTCAAGTTCCTCAGGACCAGGGCAGGAGCAGCCAATAGAATATGCGTGATAACTGGTCTAAAATTTTTGGGGAATTTTTCAATGCCAATATGGAGTATAGCGAGTTCAGGCTTAGGTTGTGTTATAATTCCTGTGAGGGAGGATATTAATTGGAATGTTTGGTTTTAGAAACTTTTTAGGTTTGAGTACCTCCAGAAAGTGTGTATGAGGTTCCCTGGGAGTCCGCAGTTCCTCCAGCAAAGCTGTGATGTGTTCGGGAACATTTTTGCTATTATGTGTGGGATGTAATGCCACCTGTTGAGTATTTTGACCGTCATTTCCCAGTGGCTAGTGCAATGCGTGGTTTTAAAGATTTCTTTGAGTGCTAATTGCCATTGGTTCTCTGAGAAAGTTATATTAATTTCTGCTTCCCATTTGATGATATTGTTAGATTTTTTGAAAATGTTTTTCCCCTGTATGAAGTTGTTAAAAAGTGTCATGCCTTTGATAATGGGGCTAGGTGTTGAGTAGTACAGCCATATGTTCTGAGGGATGTATAAGTCCAGTAGAGGGTGTGGTTTTAGGAATTGTATGCTTCGTGGTAGGGTGTATTCTGATATTTGCTGCTCGACACCCTTAGGCCCTGAGCCCCGAAGGTAGTCTTGTATTTTATTGATGCTGTATTTTAAGTAGGGTTTTGTTGATAACATGGGTATCTTGGCATCTAAGGCATTTAGTGGGAGATGGTATTCAATTTTTGAGGCATTGGTAGTGCAATAGCTTAATAGGAATCGCCAAGCCTTTATAGATACCTGTATTGGGGGAGAAAGGTCTCCTATATCCCATGACTTCCATGAGTCTGCTATTAGTAGTGCTTTAAGGTCCTGCATTGGGGCCAACCGTCTCTCTATTTCTACCCATAGAGGTACATTACCGTTGGTGAAGCACCATTTTAATTGGTTGAGCCTGACAGCCCACAGGTAGTCGCAGATGTCCAGTAGTCCTACTCCCCCCACATTTCTGTTCCTTATGAGGTTTGACCTAGGGCACCTCGCTCTTTTTCCTTCCCAGATAAATTTCCACATGAGACTCGACAGGGCTTCGAGAAAGCGGGAATGAATTGATATAGGTAGAATTCAGAATACATACAGTATTTGGGGTAGGATTGTCATTTTGTAGGCTGCTATTCTTCCCATCCAAGATATTCCTTTTTTGGATATATCTTTCAGTTGGTTGTCTATTTTGGACATTAGAGGTTTGAGGTTGTCCTGTGCTAATGATGCTACCGATGGTGTCAGAGTTATTCCTAAATATTGAATACCCTGATCTGTCCATTTGTATGGAAGGAAAATCTCAAGTTTTTGTCAAATCGACTTTGGTACTCCTAAGCTTAGGATTAGCGATTTGTTGAAGTTTACTTTGTAATAGGAAATGTGCCCAAATTTTGTTAGTATGTCATGGATGCATGGATGGGATATGAGTGGATTTGTCAAGAGGAGTATAACATCATCAGCGAATAAGTTGATGACATGGGTGGTAGGTTTAAGGTGAAAGCCTTTGATTTCTGGGTGGGATCAGATTGCTTCTGCTAGGGGCTCTATCATTAGGTTCAAGATGGAAGGTGATAGGGGGCAACTGATGTGTACACCTGGGCTGTATGGCAAGAGTATAAGGCTAGTATAGCATTGATGATTGGTCTTTGAAACCCAAACCTGGAGAGGACCGTTGACATGTATCCCCAGTGGACCCTGTTGAACGCCTTTTCCGCATCTTTAGAAAGTAGCAGAGAAGGCGTTCGGGATCTCCTAGCATGATGAATAATGTTTAATAATCTCCTTGTTGCGTCAGAGGTCTATCTCCCCCTTGCAAAGCCCATCTGGTCTCGCTGTATCAGTGATGGGATGATTTCCGTCAGCCGTCCTGCTAGGAGTTCGGCATACGTTTTGATATCAGAATTGAGTAGTGAAATTGGCCTGAAGTTGGCCGGAGATGTGGGGGTTTTCCCTGGTTTAGGCAATGTGATGATATATGCTGTCAGCATCTCAGGGGGGGAAGATGAGGTTGTTGCTGCTTTAGTAAATATTTTTTTGCATGTATGGGGACAGTATGTCTTTAAATGTTTTAAGGTATTCATTGATGAAGCCATCTGGGTCAGGTGATTTCCCGTTTGGTAGGGATTTTATGGTGTTTTCTATTTCTGTGGTCGTGAATGGGGCATTCAGTATTTTGAGCTATGTCTTGGATAATGAAGGGAGGTGTAGGCCCTGGAGAAAATGTTGTATGTTCTCAGTAGTTGGCTGTGGTGTGGAATTGTCTTGATGTAAGTTGTAAAGTGCTCCATAGAAGTCTGCAAATTGGTTGACTATCTCTTGTGGGTTGCTGGTCTTGTGTCCGGAGGCTGGGTGTACGAGGTGTGCTATCTTTGTTTTGATCCGTACTGCTTTTATCCTATTCGCTAGGTATTTCCCGCTTTATTAGCATTGTCATATGAGTTGAGTTTGAGATGGCTTAGATATTTGTCATATTTTTGTGTCAAGTGTTCTCTAAGATTTTCTCTGAGTTTGGATAGAGTGTCTGTTGTTAGTCTATTGGGGGATATTTTGTTTTGGGCTTCCAGTGAGTGGATCTCTGCTAGTAGGGAGTTTACTTTTGTGTTGTATAGTTTTTTCTCTCTAGCTCCCATTTGTAAGTATGCCCCTCAGAGAGGCTTTGCGGGCGTTCCATAGGGTGTAAGGATCAGTGACTGAATTTTCATTGTTTGAAAAAAAGTCCCTGAGATGCTGAGATATTTGGGAAGATAGTCTGGGGTCTCGTATGAGTCTGTTGTTACAGCACCAGATGGGTGAGGAGGGGGGGCATCCTTTTCAGCAATTGTAAATTTATGGCTGTGTGATCAGACCACTTAATGTCCTGTATTTGGGTGTTAGAGATTTTTTGAAGGATCCATTTGTCCGTAAGGTACATGTCAATGCTGCGTGAGTACATTAGATGTCTATGTGAGTATAAAGTGTAATCTTTCTCAGTGCCATGCGTCGTAGAGGTCCTCTGTGTGAAGAAGGTGTTTTAGGTTTCCAGTGTGGGGTTTCTTCTTGCCGGTTGTGTCCATGTTTTGGTCCACAATCATGTTAAAGTCTCCACAAATTAAGAGGTTTCCATATTTAACGGTGGAGATGAGTTTGAGTAGCTTGCACAGGAAATGTAATTGGTGGGAGTTTGGTGCATACACCGTTACAAGGGTGTAGGGTTGAGAGTTTATGTCTCCTGTCAGGACAATGTATCTTCCTTTCTCGTCTATGATGTAGTTCTTGAGTTGAAAGGATATTGTGTTCCTTAGTGCCATTAGTACGCCTCTTTCTTGTGGCCAGGGTTACATGCTAGGAAGATGTGGGGGTATTCTCTGTGGGTACAGTGGGGGGCTTTGCCTGTTTGGACGTGTGTTTCTTGTATGCAAAGTGTGTCTATGCATTGATTAATAGCCTCCAACCACATGGTATGTCTTTTTGCGGGGTGATTCAGTCCTCTAACATTTAGTGACAAATACTTAATAGTCATTGGTGGGGTTTGGGTATGAATATGCAGTAAATTATATGTTACTCACTGTTTTCCTGTCCTTTCAACGGGTTCTAGTCTGGTTTACTGGTAGTTCTTTGTGGTGAACAGGTGCTGCATAATCAGATGACTTTTCTTTACCTCTTGCTTTGGGTGCGGTCTTTCTGTGTGTGATGGCGCCGTGCATGTCGAATAAAAGACATAGAAAATAATACCAAAACAAAGTCAGTAACAAGCTTAACTGGTAACTAATAAGAAAAGAAGGATCTCTTTCCAGATTCATGAGCAGTATCAATTTGCTTAGTGTAGTTGGTAGGGGGGTTGGGAAGTAGTACTTTGATCTTCCATCTCTTGGATAGAAAAAAGTGGAGTGGTTGATTTAGTGGGTTATGGGCCTCCAGTAGCACACTTTTTGGTTGAACGCTTGTGGGAGACCTCTTGCCATTCCCCTTGCATTGTGGGCAGGGGGGGAGGCTTGTGGAGGGGCTGTTGGCTGTTCAGGTATTATGCCCCAGCGGCTCAAAGCTGCTATTCCTTCCTCCAGTGTCACCATAGATGTTGTGGTTCCATTATGGGTTGCAATGAGTGTTGCTGGATATTTACATTTATGCTGGATGCTGTGATTCGTCAGAGCTTTCGAGATGGTCGCCAAGTTGGATTCTTAGCAGGACGTCCCTGGGTGTTTCTTGGGGAGAAACAAAGATTTGGGTACGCTGTGGATCCTGTCTATCAGTAAGTCCTGGGCTGACAGGGTAGGTACTATAGAAGAGAATAGTGTTTGGGCATACTGGTGTAGCTGTGTGGCAGGAATAGATTCAGGAATTCCCCTTATTTTGATGTTATTTCTCCTGGATCTGTCCTCCGGGTCTGAGATCTTGTCCCTTATCCACTTAATCTTCTCATTTTGTATGCTATGCACGTCGACTAGGGTGTTGAATGCTGACATGTATTGTCCATTTTTTGCTCTACATGGTTTACTCTGTTCCCTATGGCTTGTACCTCTGCCTGGCATTTACTGATCCCCGTGATTAGGTTGGTGTGTAGTGAGGCTCTTAGGGATAGAACAATCTCTTTGAGCTTGGTATCAGATACCGGTTGCTTGGATGTGGGATAGATGGCAATTGGATCATTTGCGCTATGTGGTGTCATTGTCAGGTGTGTCAGGTGCACTGCTTACCTCCATGCCTGTGTCGGCTTGTGGTTGTGATTGCTGGTCCAGCCTGGGGTTTTGTTTAGCCGGGCTCCTGATGGTGGGAGTGGATGCTCCTGAAGATGGGTCACTGTGTAGTGCACTTTTGGAGGCTTTTTGATGGGAGCCTCCTCACCCGCTGGTCGATGCTGCAGCCTTGTTGTTCACAAGTGTGGGCTGGGCTCCGCCGCCATCTTGTTGTAGCCCGCGTGCCGCTGATGTGAAATAACATCCAGTTTGCTGGGCTGCGCCGGGTTCTTTTTATTTCTTGCCATCTCTGGGGATGCTGTTTGTATCCCCATTTGATTCAGGCAGTGGAGATTCGCGTGAGGCTCCGGTGTGTGGTGTTCTCTCCTGAGCGGAGCTTCCTTCTTACGCCACCATCTTGGAGCTTGGCCGACATGCCCCCTCTGCCACGGGGAAACTTCTAATCTTTGTAGAGCTCTGGGTTTCTGCGGCTTTGTGATTTGGACTCTGGCTTCACCCAGTGGCCAGCTGTAGTCAGTCTCCTAATTTAGCATCCTATAAATCCTCACTTCCCCTTTCTGTCTCTGGCTTAGTATAGGTTCCTGTTACTGTTAGTTATTATACCAGTTTGTTTGCTTGTGACTAACTTTGCTTGTTCCCGACTATGCCTTTGGATTGCCCTCTAGTACCACGTTGACTGATTGTTGCCGAACTTTGCCTGTCCCTGATGCCGTCTCTGGTAAACCCCTTGAATCTTTGCCTGGAGTTGCTTCCGGACCATTGGCTCCCAACGGCACCCTCTACTAACCGTGAGTCATTTATTTATTTGTTGTTCTGTGATTGGGTCTGTTTGCATTTACCATAGAGGTCCCAGTATTCTGGCTGCAGGATCGCAACCGTCCTCCACCTGATACCGGGATAACAAGACTACTGGTCAGGAAACCGGAGTGACGGTTGGGATTCCTGGCAGACCTAATAATATACTAGGCCCAGATGGACCTCCACGAGTTGGTGCAGGCAGTCTCTTATTAGGGACAAAGACTGGGAGAACAGGCTAACCGTATGCAGTCATTGGAGGAGAAACTAGATGCTATCACGGCTATGTCGGCCTCTTTAGTTTCTGCACATGGGTCCAGTCCTGCTGCACCTAGTGACCTAGGGGCTGGGGCTAGGGAACCTGTGGCCATGTCTATGCCACTGGATCCTTCTGCTCCTAAAATTCCTCTCCCTGAGAAATATAATGGTAACCCTGCGGATTGCAAGGAATTCCTCAACCATTGTGGTTGCCTCTGCTCAAGCCAAGGTGACATTTATAATTTCCTTGCTCAAGGGCAGAGGATTGTCCTGGGTGTCCCCTCTTCTCGAGAAGGAGTCTCCTGTGCTCACTGACTATTCCACCTTCATGAAGATGTTTGAAAAAAAAAATTGATGTCCCTTGCAGAGTGTCTGCAGCCGAGTCCAGTATTCTTGACTTACATCAGGGAAAATGCAGCATAGCATCATATACCATAGAATTCCATATGTTAGCGGCTGGGACCACCTGGGACAGTAGCGCCCTTGAGGCTGCATTCGGCAGAGGGTTAGCGGAACGCATTAAGGACAAATTAATGTACCGTGAGATTCCAGCGGGTCTGGAGGAGTTTATCAACTTGTGTATCTTAGTACCCACTTCTCTGAACATCAGTTAGAGAGAGGGCACCAAGGATTACATAATCCTCCCAGACTTGGTACTAAATCACCCCCCTCAGCAATCTCTTGTCACTACTGTTACTTCCCATGTCGGGTCTGAGGAAGAACCCATGGATGTAGGGGCGTGCGGCTGTTGGGCAGTGACTGTACCAAATGCAGGACCTTAGGCCTCTATCTATATTGTGGCAAGCCGGGTCATGTGCTGCGTACTTGTCCGGTTCGACCGGAAAACTTCCAGGCTTAATCGATGAGCGAGGAGTCCCATTAGGCCCTGCTGTTTTGAATCCTCCTCAGAAGAGACTTCTAGTCCTTATTAGGGATGGGAGAATAGTTCAGCCCAAGCATAAGTTCAGGCCGAACTTCCGTTGTTCGTCCGATCCCCAAATTTAGAACATTATGCGGTGTTTGGCGCGACTTTGGCACCCATAATGTATAGTGCACAGACGCCGCGCACATCTCCTCCTCCTTGGGAGGGCTGCGCTCGCTTTGTTTTGACAGTATATTTATAGTGAAGGGCGGGGCCACCCAGTGACGTACAGGTGACCCCGCCCCTTCTGACATCATATGGCATCAGAGGGGCAGGTCACTTAATTATGTCACCGGGTCGCCCCCACCTTCACTATAAATAAACTGTCAATACAAAGTGAGCTCAGTCGGCGGGAGTCCTCCCATGGGTCCGATGCTCACCATGATTGACGATGGATTACAATGGGGGACACTTTTTTTTTCTTTTTTATTAAAGGACTTGTCCCTAATTGTCTCCTGTGTTTTTTTTCTTTTTTGACACTTTTTGGTGAATTAATAGGGGTACGATGTACCCAATACTAATTCACATGGGGGGCGGGATCTGGGAGCCCCCTTATTAAGGGGGGCTTCCAGATTCCGATAAGCCCCCCCACCCAAAGACCCCCACAACCACCG
>BLSH010244334.1:302851-318831 GCA_018402905.1 Glandirana rugosa
GGTAGAGGCGCTGCTGAGGGCATTCCCAAATGACACCGGGGGCTCAGCGGAAGCACAAGGTGAAGGTAGAGGAGGAGGAGGAGGTAGAGGCCACCAACGCATCTGTTCCCATGCCAGCACCTCAGAAGGCAGGGTTAGCATGGCTGAAATGTGGCAAAGCTTTGTCAGCAGCCCGCCACAACAAACAGCACAACCAGCCGATAGACAAGGTCTTAGCAGGAGGCAGCATTTCAGCAACATGGTGCAAGAGTATGTGGGCACACGCCTACACGTACTGACTGATGGGTCTGCCCCATTCAACTTCTGGGTCTCCAAATTGGCCACATGGCCTGAGCTTGCCCTTTATGCCTTGGAGGAGCTGGCCTGCCCTGCAGCCAGTGTATTGTCGGAACGTGTGTTTAGCACGGCAGGGGGCGTTATCACAGACAAGCGGAGCCGTTTGTCCACATGCAACGTGGACAAGCTAACCTTTATTAAAATGAATCAGGCATTGATCCCACAAGACTTGTCTGTACCTTGTGAAGAATAAACATTTAGACCGGACTCACACAGCCATTCATATACTTCTTTTTTTGAATAGGCCTCAATACAAAAAAAAAAATACCATGTTGGCTACCTCCTCCTACTCCTCTACCACCGCCACTTCCACCTACACTGCCACGGTCACGGCCTAGTCAACCTCTAGGCTCCTACTCCACATCCACCCCCCTTCCCATTTTTTTATTTGATTTTAATTTATTTTCCCTATCCCCATTTTCTTGTAGGGCACTTGCCCTACCCTTACCCCCATTTTACTTCCTTTTGCAGCCCTCTAGGGCTTTCCAGGACTTTGTTTTTTTTGTGCCTAAAAATTCGGGTCCCCATTGATTTCGAGGTTCGGGGTCTGTGCGATCGTTCGGGTTCCGTCCGGACCCGAACCCGGACTTTGTCCCGAAGTTTGGACGGACCAGCAGAACCCGAACTTCCAGAGGTTCGCTCAACTCTAGTCACACCCATTCATGTTCTCTACTGGTTTGGCCATTGGCCTCAGTTTGTTTGTTAAACTGTCTGTTTATACATTTTCTTCTCCACTTTGCAGTCAGAACTTTTCTACTCTCTTTGTATATAAAGGAAAAGAGTTCAGCTTTGCTGAGTTGCCGTTTGGACCGATGGGTCACCCAGAACCAGGATCTCACCTGCCATAAGAGTCTCAACAATGTAAGTAAAAAGTTTGCTACCTTTCGCACAATGACTTTCCGCCTTACCCATGCCTATAAATTTTCTCACTATTAATACCAAAGGACTTAAAGACCCTGCCAAACGCAAGTCACTATGGTCTGAAGCACTCCATACCTACTCAGATATTATCTGCGCCCAGGAGGCACATTTCGATAATTGTGCACCCCCCAAGTGCACACACCCCAAATTCCCACTCGTTTTTACGGCCAATGCCGACACAAAGAAAAGGGGTATACTAATCGCTATAAGAGATTCTGTAGACTTTAAACTCTTTTCAACACTGGAAGACCCCCAAAGCCGGTATCTCATCATTATTTGCAGTATCAACAATACCGCCTATACAATAGCCAACATTTACACTCCCAACGCCAATCAAACCGACTTTCTTCACAAAGTCATGAAAAAGATAGGTAAAGTGAATAAAGGTTTGCTCATCATATGTGGGGACTTCAACCTGACTCCTAACCCACTACTTGACTCCACTTCTAAAGCCAAACGACCCTTACCATCACTTAAACCTATCATGTGCACTTATGATCTCTACGATGCTTGGAGATGTTGTAATGCCTCTGAAAGAGACTACTCCTTTTTTTCAAGCACCCATAGATCGTATAGTCATATTGACTTATTCCTGGTGGACAAGTGGTTACTCTTAAGAACCAAGGCCTCCAAGATCAACAATATAACTTGGTCTGACCACGCTTCAGTACAGTTAACCGTGGATAAACAATCGCCATTCCTCATCTACATTTATCTGGAGATCCAATCCCAGATTGTTCCAAGATAGTGAATTTAAGAATAAAATTGAACAATCTATTCAGCAATACTTTAAGCAGAATCAAACCTCAGTGGGGGACTCACATATAGTGTGGACTGCCCACAAGGCAGTGATCCGAGGTCTTCTGATCCAACAGGGTGCGAGGGTCAAGAGGAAGAGGCAGCAGGAGATAGACGCACTGACAACTAAAATAGACATTCTAGAAACACAAAATAAGAAATCCCCCTCCCCAAAACGAACTGATCAATTGACAGTAACCCATAACGCACTGAGAGTGCTCCTTATAAATTACTTTGAAAAGGCCCATAGATGGCTTAAAATGACTTATTATGCTCATGGCAACAGGGCAGGGAAACTACTTGCAAATTGCCTTAAAGGGCACAGACATAAAACCAACATTTCCTATATAGACCACCCTACAACAAAGGTAAGACTTTCCCATCCACAGGCGATCGCAGACGCCTTTAGCGAGTATTATGGACCATTATATAATCTTAAAAATGACCCTGCATCTCCACAACCAAACACACTCTCTATTGCATCCTTTCTGAAAAAAATCAACCTTCCCAAACTGCCAGATGATCAGCTCGCTAGTTTGAATGCCCCGATACTGGCTAATGAGATCACTCAGACTATACAAGCTTTACCAAACAATAAAGCCCCGGGCCCTGATGGATTCACGGGAGATTATTATAAGACTTTTCAACACTTTTTGGCACCACACTTGGCAGACGTCTATAACTCCACAATTGCCTCTTCCTCATTTCCCACCGAAATGTTGAAAGCAATGATAGTGGCTCTCCCGAAGCCGGGGAAGGAACCAAATACCCCACAGAATGTTCGCCCAATTTCATTGCTAAACATTGATCTAAAGATTTATGCAAAAGTACTAGCTATACGACTATTAGACATACCCCCCTCACTCGTCCACATGGACCAATCGGGCTTTACAAAAGGTCGACAGACAGCCAGTGCCACGAGACGCCTGTTAAATGTCATCCATCTTGCGAATAAAACAAAAACTCCTTCTCTGCTCCTTACTTTGGACGCAGAGAAGGCGTTTGACAGGATACACTGGGAATTTTTAACGCAAGTACTAGGGAAATTTGGCTTCGCAGGCCAAATTTACTCGGCCATAATGGTGCTATACTCTAAACCCTCAGCTCAGGTATTCAACCTGGTATTCGATCTGTCGACCCCCTTCAGGATATCTAATGGGACATGCCAGGGATGCTCATTATCCCCATTGATTTTTAATCTTTTAATGGAATCTCTGGCTACCTACATAAAATCACACCCTAAGATATCAGGCCTGTCTGTGAGTGGGAAGTCCCATGTCATCAGCCTATTCACTGATGACATGACGCTATTATATTGATACTTACAAAAGTGGTGACTTCGGTGAATGAGGTACTAAAATAATTTTGTAATGTATCCTACTATAAAGTGAATGAATCTAAGTCATCTATACTGAACCTAGGATTACCGAGTGAGACTTGGCATAACCTGGCGAACAGATATCCCTACAAATGGGAAGACAAGGGGATTAAATATTTAGGCATCACTCTAACACCCAATTTAAAGGACCCCACCATGGCAAACTACACCCCTTTCTCGCTCTCTCTTAAGGCCAAATTAGAATCTATAGGGAAATTTGAACTATCCTGGTCAGGCCGCCTGGCGGCCTTCAAAATGCAAATTCTCCATCAACTACTTTATATGTTTAGAACCCTGCCTATTCCACTTACCAACTGGTATTTTAACAACCTTCAAGCAATAGTTAACAAATTTTTATGGAAAGGGAAAAGTGCCCGCTGCGCCTTCAACAAATTAATAAAACATAGATTGGCAGGGGGAGTAGGTCATGTCCATTTGCAGGACTACTATTTTGCATCGATCCTTGCACAAGCAAAATACTGGTCAATGCAAGATACAACTACTTTATGGGTAGAGTTAGAGCAATCCCAACTACCGCACGGGAACTTACAGGGCCTCTTACTCACTTCACCTTATAACCATGACTTGGATACCAATCTGTCCCCCACAATTCTAGCAACCCTCCGAGCATGGATCCATCTCCAGAGATTCCAAAACTGGAGTGGTGAACAGACAACGCTACAGCTTCCCATATCAGCTCTCTCTCACCTAATACCCAACTTAGATCTCAAACATTGGATGAGGCGGGGTATCTACCACCTAGAGGATATTGTAACAAGCAACACACTCAAATCATTTGTCAGCCTACAACAAGAATTTCAACTCCCCGCTACCGAGAGATTTAGATATACTCAGGTAGCACACCTACTTCAGAAAAATACCCACTTACAACCCCAATTGCCCAAAAATCTAGCTACCCATTACCAGCAACCTTCCAATTCTAAAGGGGGGATATCATCCATATATCTATTTTTACAAGAGAAAGACACATGCCAAAAAACGACCACAATGCTTGCGTGGGAACGGGAGATAGAGGAAGAATTCACCATAGATCACTGGAAAAAAACTCTAAGAATGATCTACGCATCCACTAAGTGTGTTCATTTATGGGAACTTCACCAGAAGATTCTCTTACGATGGTACCTGACACCACATAGACTAGCAAAGATCTTCCCCACCTCCCCATCAACTTGCTGGAGAGGCTGTGGCATGTCAGGAACATTAATACATATAATTTGGTCCTGCCAAAAGTTACTTCCACTTTGGACCCACATAAGTAAAATCATAGGTGATATCACGGGCTCTAACAAAACACTAACACCAACAATGTCAATTCTATCTTTAGACCTACCAGACTTGCATCCATCTCTCAGAAATAAGGTTTCTCACATATTATTAGCAACTAGACTGGTTATATTCAGATATTGGAAACAAGGAAAAATCCTGGGGTGGTAGAAATTATCCAAACGATACATTTACATGGGACGTATGAAATTATGTATGCCTCCTCACTCGGTAAATATGAATCAAGTTTAACCAGCTGGAATCCTTGGCTCGAATGGTATCATAGGCACAACTTAGTATGATATATGCGATATAGACGATGGTGCTTCCTTCAGGCAGAGTGGCCGCTCCCTAGGTTCGGGGCACAGTATTGCGCCCACCTGGGGTGCCCGAGTAGGGGGACCGACCTATAGAACACAATAGAAACTAGTCATACATAGAAACATAGCAAAGTGACGGCAGAAAAAGACTGAGTAGTCCATCGAGTCTGCCCCTTTTTATATATATATATATTTTTTTTTTACATTAACCTTGTTGTCTGACTATAGATTTATATTTATCCCAAGCATGTTGGAAGCCATTTACTGTTGACTGTCTCACAACCTCTGTTGGTAGTTTATTCCAATCATCAACCACCCTTTCAGTAAGATAATACTTTCAAAGATTAGTTTTGAAGTTCCCTCCAGTTAGTTTGAGGTCATGTCCCTGTGTTCTTGATTTTGGTTTCATATTGAAAAGACTGCCCTCCTGAACCTTATTCACCCCCTTGATGTATTTAAAGGTTTCAATCATGTCTCCCCTCTCCCTTCTTTCCTCCAGACTGTACATATTAAGTTCCTGAAGTCGCTCTTGATATGTTTTATCTCCCAGACCTTTCACCATTTTTGTTACCCATCTCTAAACTCGTTCTATCTTATCAATATCTTTTTGTAAGTGTGGTCTCCAGAACTGGACACAGTATTCTAAGTGAGGTCTCACTAAAGATCTATATAGAGGAAACAGAACCTCCTTCCTCCTGCTGGTGATCCCTCTACTGATACATCCCAGAATTCTATTTGCTTTTCCCACTGCCTGGTCACACTGTTTGCTCATTTTGCAATCATCTGAAATAAGCACCCCCCAAATCTTTTTCTTCTGTAGTACTGGCTAACACTGTACCCCCAATGCTGTACTCTCTAAGGGGACTTTTTCCCTAGATGCATTATTTTACATTTAGAAATATTGAACTGCAGTCTCCACTGCTTTTACCAATCTTCCAGCAATGCCAAATCATGTTCCATGTTACAGACACCTCCAGGGATATCAACCCTATTACACACCTTTGTGTTCTTAGGTCTGGTTTCTTGCTGCCTGGGCCACGGGGAAACTTCTAATCTTTGTAGAGCTCTGGGTTTCTGCTGCTTTGTGATTTGGGCTCTGGCTCCACACAGTGGCCAGTGGCTCCACCCAGTGACAGTCTCCTCATTTAGCACCCTATAAATTCTCACTTCCCCTTCCTGTCTCTGGCCTAGTATAGGCTCCTGTTACTGCAAGTTATTATACCAGCTTGTTTGCTTGTGACTAACTTTGCTTGTTCCCGACTATGTCTTTGGATTGCCCTCTTGTGCCATGTTGACCGATTGTTGCCAAACTTTGCCTGTCCCTGATGTCGTCTCTGGTAAACCCCTTGGATCTCCGCATGGAGTTGCTTCCTGACCGACATTGGGTCACCATTGGCTCAAAACTACACCCTATACTAACCCGAGTCAGTAATTTATTTGTTGTTCCTTGATTGGGTCTGTTTGCACTTACCATAGATGTCCCAGTATTCTGGCTGCAGGATCGCAACCATCCTCCATCAGATACCAGGATAACAAGGTCAGGAAACCATGACGGTTGGGATTCCTGGCAGACCTAACACCATGATGGAAGTGGGCGAGCGGACATGACACCACCCACCACCAAGCAGTGGGCGTGACGTGCACCGCCCAGCCAACCTCTCGCATCCAGTGTGGATAGGATGCAGGGAGCAAAGAGATGATGCTCACTGCACCTGGGAACCGGACTCATACAAGACCATAACAAATAACAATATTAAAATCAGTCTAAATACGTGTATACACCAATACCACAGTAGCTTCATAATACATTAATACAAACAGTACCTAAACCAAACAAATAAAACTGTGTTAAAAAAAAAAAGAGGAGGATATTTTAATATATCTTTTCATGTGACAACAATGAAGAAATGACACTTTGCTACAATGTAAAGTAGTGGGTGTACAGCTTGTATAATAGTGTAAATTTGCAGTCCCCTCAAAATAACTCAACACACAGCCATTAATGTCTAAACAGCTGGCAACAAAATTGAGTACACCCCTAAGTGAAAACGTCCAAATTGGGCCAATAAGCCATTTTCCCTCCCCAGTGTAATGTGACTCGTTAGTGTTACAATATCTCTGGTGTGAATGGGGAGCAGGTGTGTTAAATTTGGTGTTATCGCTCTCACTCTCTCATACTGGTCACTTAAATTCATCTCATGGCAAAGAACTCTCTGAGGATCTGGAAAAAAGAATTGTTGTTCTACATAAAGATGGCCTAGGCTAGAAGAAGATTGCCAAGACCCTGAAACTGAGCTGCAGCACGATGGCCAAGACCATACAGCGGTTTAACTGGACAGGCTCCACTCAGAACAGGCCTCACCATGGTTGACCAAAGAAGTTGAGTGCACGTGCACTGCATCAAATTGGTCTGCACGGCTGTTGTTCCAGAAGGAAGCCTCTTCTAAACATGATGCACAAGAAAGCTTGCAAACAGTTTGCTGAAGACAAACAGACTAAGGACATGGATTACTGCAACAATGTCCTGTAGTCTGATGAGACCAAGATAAACTTATTTGGTTCAGATGGTGTCAAGTGTGTGTGGCGGCAACTAGGTGAGGAGTACAAAGACAAATGTGTCTGGGCTACAGTCAAGCATGGTGGTGGGAGTGTCATGATCTGGGGCTGCATGAGAGCTTCTGGCACTGGGGAGCTACAGTTCATTGAGGGAACCATGAATGCAAACATGTACTGGGACATACTGAAGCAGAGCATGATCCCCTCCCTTTGGAGACTGGCCGCAGGGCAGTATTCCAACATGATAACGACCCCAAACACTCCTCCAAGACGACCAATGCCAAGTATGTCTCTAGACCTAAACCCCATCGGTGGAGCATCCTCAAATGGAAGGTGGAGGAGCGCAAGGTCTCTAACATCCACCAGCTCTGTTATGTCATCATGGAGGAGTGGAAGAGGACTCCAGTGGCAACCTGTGAAGCTCTGGTGAAATCCATGCCCAAGAGGGTTAAGGTAGTGCTGGAAAATAATGGCGGCCACACAAAATATTGACACTTTGTGCCCAATTTGGATATTTTGACTTAGGCATGTACTCACTTTTGTTGCCAGCACTTTAGAGGATAATGGCTGTGTGTTAAGTTATTTTGAGGGGACAGCAAATTTACACTGTTATACAAGCTGTACACTCACTACTTTACATTGTAGCAAAGTGTAATTTCTTCAGTGTTGTCACATGAAAAGATATAGTAATATATCTACAAAAATGTTAGGGGTGTACTCACTTTTGTGAGATACTGTATTCAAACCAGGAGGCTCGGCGGCCTTCTGGTTATAAATCCACCTTGTTTCAATTTTCAAGATTTGTTAATCAATATCTCCCCCACGGCGATTAGGAGAGACGTGGGCTAGAACAAAAAATGCAATGACTGTGGGATCATAGCTATGGTAAAGACCCACATGTTTGCCAATCGGCGTATACAGGAGACCCACATCAATATAATACAGGTGATCCTGTATACACCTGGCTAGTGTTCTCTTTGTTTTCCTGATGTAAAAGGCCCTGCATATGCAGGTAGCCATATATACCACCCACTCCGTGAGACAGGTGGTATAAAAATGTGGTTTTAAGGTGCCTCCACTGGGAAGGGGGTAGCAAGAGAGACAGTACTCACAGCTGCCACAGCAAAAGGCACCACAGCCTGTCCCTAAAGGATGGTGCCCTTCTAAAGACCACTTTGGGGCGGTCCCTGACATATCTGGATATCACGTTATCCTCAGCAAGGAAATGCCAGTTTTGGGAGAGGATACCCCGAAGCTGGTCCTGCTGATTGCTGTATGTGGTGATGAATTTGATGGTATTTGGTCTCGACACTCCTCGAGATCCAAACAGCAGATTAGTTCTTGCATGGGTTTTTGCCCTTTAGTAGGCCCATTTAAGAACCTTCCTAATATAGCCCTGCTGCCGTAAACAATTAAAGAGGGCCAGAGCTTCCCTCTCAAAATCATTGTCCCTAGGCTCAGTTATGACGTAGCCTGAGGTATTGTCTAAATGGTATAGTGCGAAGTAGGGACTGGAGGTGAGAGCTCTGATAGTGTAGAATAGTATTCCCCGCAGTTTTCTTCCTGTATAGGGTAGGGTAAATGGAACCATCAGGATTAAGGACTAATTGCAGATCTAGGAATGAAATGGTGGAGGGGTCACATTGCATAATGAAACGTAAATTATAGGTATTCTCGGAAATGAAGGAAACAAAATCCTCCAGCTCCCCGATGGTATCAGTCCAGACAACCAAAACATCATCGATATACCTCCGCTATAGAAGAATACATTTGTGGTATACCGAGAACAAGGATCGCTCCCACCCCCCCAGATGCAGGTTGGCGTACGATGGGGCACAGCATGTCCCCACCGCTACCCCCTGCACCTGGAGGTAGGTGGATCCATTGAACAGAAATATGTTCGATGTCAGGATGTGCTCGAGGAGTGATATGATAAAGTCACAGAGAGGTCAGCTAGTATTGTCCTGCTCCCTAAGAAACCTAGAGACCACAGATAATCCCAGATGGTGCGGGATGCTAGAGTAGAGGGCCTTTATGTCGATGGTGACCAGTATAGACCCTTGGGGCACCACCAATCCCTCAACCACCCTTAATAATTTGAGTATGTCCTTGTGGTAAGATGGTAACCCCATCACATGTGGCCTAAGCATTTGATCTACAAATCTGTTGGCCATTTCCGTGTGGCTCCCGGCTCCTGATATAATCGGGCATCCCGGGGGGCTAGTTAAACATTTATGCACTTTAAGTAGTGCATAGAAAGTGGCTGTAATATGCCATTTCACCTGAAGGTAGTCATACAAATCTTTATCTATAAGACACTGGTGATATGCATCCGCAATAAGGGACTGAAATTGAGATCGAGCTTGGGAGAGATATTCCTCAGAAATGGGTTTATACCATTCTGTGTTGGTTAACAGATTATAGCACATTTCCTCATACCAGACCCTGTCCATCATGACCACATTGCCACCCTTATCAGAGGGTTTGATGACAATGTGGTCATTCTGCACCAGTCCAGTATAAGCCTGACGTTGGGACTATGTAAGGTTGTTAATGGAGCAAGCATCAACTGAGAGGCGATCAATCTCCTTGACTGATTGTTTGAGAAAAGCCCAGACTGCTGGGCAGGTCTTCAACTTGAGGATCTGATTGGATTTGGCCTTAAATTTCACGGGTGAGGGAATCCCATCAGACGCGTCCTCATCCGATGAGGACGAATCCGATGGGGAGCCCGCACCCACATTGTCATTCTCCAGAAGCTGAATCAAGGTCTTCAAGGCACGGAAATCTTGTATCTTGAAGTCCTTATACATGTCCTCTTCCCTGGCTTCCGTGGATCCCTTATCCTTGTCAAAAATATATTTGTAAGTGAAATTTCTTGCAAAGAGGTGCAAGTCCTTAACAAGTTCAAACTTGTCAGTCTTCAGTAAAAGGGCAAAAACTTAAACCTAGAAGGAGGACCTCAACTTCATTGGTAGTTAAATGATATGATGAAAGATTAATTACATCCATTGCAGGAACATCTATTTCTGTTTCGTTACAAAGGGGTCCAGTTTACCTGCCCGTAAATGTACCATTGGAGTCAATGGTACTGGGGATGGGCCTAAAGGGGATCCTGTATCATGATTGTCAGTTTGGGGGGCTAATTTGGATCTAGCTCCTAACTCTGTAGGTTCACCCGGTTCTAAACTGCTGCTAGCACCAAACATTGAGGTATGTGAAGCACCGATCACCTGGTCACCCTGTGTGTTGACAAATGTAGATGGTGAGTTTTTAAATCTAACAGCTGGAGATGATATTTGAGGGGATAGGCTACGTTTGCCATGTGTGCCCGTCTGTATGTGAGACCCACCACCATTACCACGTTTCCGTGCTCTTCCTTCTGTAGATTTTCCTCTGGTTTCTGTAGTGTTAGACCTGAAGGATGAACCAGAAGAAACAACTGAAATATCAATCTGATTGATAAAAGGAGGGTTCTGAACTCTGCCTTCATTGGAAACCTGTTCCCCTACCTCTTTCAAAATTTCTTTGCCATCTATAGGCGTAACCCCCTAAAAAAGCCGTCTGATCTTTATGAAATTTAAGATCTTTTTTATGGACTAAATCTCTGTTGTACTTTTCCAAGAACAATATTAGATCTTGTTCCTTAGTGGCGAATTCTGTATTCTGAGGCAATTTAGTTCCTTCTGCTCTTAGGGTTTCAATAACCTTATCTAATTCAGCTAGATCTTTTTTATATTTGGCTTTTAACATTTCCATCATCTTAGCAGTGCATTGTGTAAGATTTGATTCCCATTCATCTCGAAACTCTGAATCTAACACCTCAAAGGAGGGAAAGACCTGCACCCGTAAACCGATTGGGTTCACTCCCTCCCTCAGGTATTTGTCAAGAAAGCGGATATGCCATCCTAAATTAGATTTCTTAATAAGTAGCTTTTTAAGCTTGATAAAACGTACATCAATGTTAACCGTACATTCAACCATTCCTGATGCCCTACCCTTTGTCAGATCGGTCAGAGGGACGGCAATTGTGGCAAAGTCGGGGATAAAGCGCCGGTAATACCCTGTAATCCCCAGGAAGGCCTGAACCTGTAGGAAATAAAAGCACACAAGGGCGCACCGGCCTAGCGCATTATCCTCAGTAAGAAGGATTTATTTAAAGTCATAAAATATACTCACAAACACAGTAAAACCACAAGCGTATCAATAGTATGCGGCTTTGCATCCAATGGCATATTCTGATGGTATCCTGGACAAACTGGTTAACGCGTTTCGAGGCCATAGCCTCTTCCTCAGAGCCTGGTGTACCACGTCAGAGCCACAGCCTTATAACACACAGCCTTTCTTCGGGATATAAAGGCTAATGGCTGGGGATATCGTGGGAAGGTCTCTGGCAAGCAGTTGAGAAAAACATGATAGAGGTTTAGGGCTTCAAGCAGGTGGGTTATTGTTCCCTGTGAGCCTCAAAGTCTTGTCCATCATCCTCTGAAAGGATGTAGACCATGCAGACCAAATGGCATTTGTCTGTATTGGATGGACCCCTCTGGGGTAGAGAAGGCAGTTTTTTCCTTTCCGGACTCTGTTAGGGGGATCTGCCAGTATCCCATAGTTAGGTCTAGGGTTGTTATGTACCGGGCCCCTCCCAACCTATCCACAAGTTTGTCAACCCGCGGCATCAGTAATGCGGCAAACTTAGACACTTTATTCAGCTTCCTAAAATCGTTACAGAACCGGATAGAGCCATCGGGCTTTGGGACCAGTACTATAGGGTTTGACCAGGTGCTGTGGGACTCCTCTATCACGTCTAACTCCAACATGGTTTTTATTCCTCTCACCACCGCCTCATATCTAGCCTCAGGTATTCAGTAGGGTTTTACATTTACACGGACCTCGGGTTCCGTGATTATGTCATGTTGTAGCACAGTGGTCAGTCCGGGTAGGGAAGAGAAAAAGTCTCTATTTTTATTGACAAATTCCTTAACATCGTTTTGTTGCGTCAGTGACAAGGACTCGGTTATGGGGACATCTGGGGTTAGGGGTAACCTGTCCTTTTGGGGCATGGGCACTGCCAATAATGTCTCCCTGTCCTTCCACGGTTTAAGGAGATTAAAATTGTAAATTTGTTCCGGTTTCCTTTTCCCAGGCTGGTAAACTTCCCCTACTCTTTCCCTAATGAAAGGGACCCTGCCATTTTGCCAGGAATTTACTTTCAACCGTGGGGACTATCACCAGCACTCTGTCTCTGGGATTTAAAGTTTGGGTTTTGGCACCCCGATTGTAAACAATTCTATGGGCTTCCTGGGCTTGCTCCATATGCTCTCGTACAAGGGGCAGGACAGCTGTGATTCGATCCTGCATCAAGGAGACGTGCTCTATGACGCTTCTATATGGGGTGGCCTCTCCTTCCCATGTCTCTTTTGTGACATCTAGCAGCCCCCAGGGATGTCTACCATACAAGAGTTCAAAGAGGGAATACCCCGTAATGCCTGTGGAACCTCTCGTATGGCAAATATGAGGTATACTTCCGGTTCCGGCGCCGCATGGAGTAGCTGGGCTCTCAGCTAGCTCCCTTTCTGCCCTCAGATTCTGCCTGAAAAACCGGCCGATTTCATCCTTTGCACCCATCACCTCCCTCAACGACTCCTTCTGCTCGTCGGATGGACCGATTCGTGGAAAAAGGAGCAGCCAGATCGCACCCGGCGCGTTGGCCCGAAATCGAGGCCCCGGCTTCGGCCTGCTCAGCCGCGGCTACGGGCAACGCGCATCCGATCGTTCATGCGATCGTCCAACCGGCCGTTCTGAACCTGAACGCCCAGACTCACCACGAACACAGTGGACCTGACAATACTGCCCAAGGAGACCCCGACATGGACACCAGCGCTCCATCTCTACATACACCCCAGGGCTCCAAGGACTCTGACACCGAACGCATAGCACGTGCAGTGGCGGCCCTTCTCACCCCAACAATTGAACAATCTGTTCAGAGAGCCATCCAAGCCAACATGGCACTTATTCACAAAGACCTGAAACAACATTCTGTTAGGCTCAATGAAGCAGAACACTGCATATCAAATCTGGAAGACGAACTCTACCAAATGCAGGGACTCGAACACTCTCAAGAGAAAACCAACCAGTTTATACTCCAAAAACTAGACGACCTTGAAAATAGGTCAAGAAGGAACAACCTGCAATTTGTGGGCATCCCGGAGTCCCTTCCAGCACACAACCTCGCCGAATTCTGTGCCAGACGGATACCCGAGGCCTTGGGCCTCTCCTCTCCTGCTGTGGTCGAACGTGCTCACCGACTTGGACCACTGAGAAATGACCGCACCACCCCTCGCCCTATCATAGCAAGATACCTTAACTACTCGGATAAATCCAACATCTTACAGAAATTCAGACAAAACAGATCACTCCAAGTCGACGGCGTAAAAATTCTCGTCTTCGCTGATTACTCGGTGGAGGTTTCCAAGAAGAGAAAGGCCTTCCAGAGCGTGTGTGCACAATTGTTCCAAAAGAACATCAAATTTACATTAGCCTTTCCTGCAACGCTACGACTTCGGGGACCCAACGGAGACCAGCTTGCATTCCAAGACCCCGCGGAAGCCGAACTCTTCCTCAGATCCCTACGCCCTCCCCCTCATGGAGACCAAGGGAGCCCTTCTCACCACTCAACAAGACCCCTGGATCACAGAAGCCCGCGTAAGGACTCCCCCAAGAGACCCAAGATCTCCGGAACACTGGACAATTCCACCCACTGAACTTGGCCATCAGGTAAGGGTCAGTTCAATCAATCTTCTCCCTTGGCCCAACCATTCCATACAGGCAAGAGTCCCGAGTACCACCCCTCCTGGATGAAGGGCTGCATGTTATTGCCAGTATCTTTTTACACAAGCTACATATTTCTAATGTTTTGTTGAATTTCTGCCTTGTTAGCGCCTGTCTAGCAGTGTATGTTTTTCTCAGTACTCCACATGTCTTCCTGCAAATGACACCTGCTCCACATTCCTCCTAGCTATGGTTCGTTGAGGCTTACGGTGCCTGCTTCACGGCCCAACCATATTGTCCTCTAATCATATTAGGTGCAGAGGGAGTCGTCATAGGCAGTTACCCATGTGGAAAAAAGTGAAGTGTTTAGAAGGTTTTTGCTTTGCTTTATTTCTTCTTATTATTTGTATCTCCTCTCTCCCTCCTCCCCCCACGCTGCATTTACCCCCCCCCCCCACAACTTCTTCTTACTAGTTACACAGATGACAACATACAGGTCCAGTCTTACTACGTTCCCCATACCAAACCCTCCTCAGGGAACTTACGCTACTCATCACACGTCTTCACCCCTTTCTCCTAACCCCCCCCATGAGAATTATCTCCTGGAACATTAAGGGTCTCCGCTCCCCTATCAAGAGGATGAAGGTCCTTCGCCACTTAAAACGATTAAAAGCAGATATTGCTCTACTCCAAGAGACGCATCTCTCCCAGTCAGAATTCCCACTCATGCAGAAGCTCTGGGTTGGATCCATTTATGGGTCCGAGGCTATCTCTCGAAAAGCAGGCACCCTGATCCTAATCAATAAGACCCTATCACACAAGATACTCTCCCATGTCACAGACGACCAGGGTCGGATGGTCTCGGTCCACATAGAAATTAATAAGACCCAGTACCTAATATCCAGCATCTATGCCCCCAACAACCCAGACAAAGTTTTCTTTAAAGACATGTCCACATTTCTTTTAAAACACCCTGGCACCCCCCACATTGTGGGAGGCGATTTCAACAGCCACATGTCCCTCTTGGAAGACAAAGCATCCTCGAAGCCCCAAGCCGCCAACCTACATCCCCCCCAACTCTTTTATCATCAGTCATCGACAGTCTCGGCTTCACCGACATTTGGAGGCTCCAACACCCACTAGATAAAGAGTTTACATTCTTCTCCCACCCACATAACTCCCTGACTAGAATTGATTACTTTTTCTGCACTAACTCCTTAGTCCCCAAAATCGTGGAATCCGAAATACATGAAATAGCCATCTCTGACCACGCTCCCACGTCCATCAAAAACCGATAAAGTACATAAAGCCTAAGGTGCTAAAACCCCTGATTCCTCAATCACGTCTTTTTCATTAGTTAAGATCAGTCCCTCAATACACCCACCCTCTTCTTACATTTGAGAAATAGATCACCCACAACCTCGGAGGTTTACAGCCACTTCGGCTCTGACAGCTACTGACTACTATTTTCTCAACCCCCCCTACATCCAACCGCCGAACCCCGAAGCTCCTACGAAACAGAAGGTTCTCCCTGTACACCGACAACTTTAGCGGAGGGTGTTACACCCCCCACGGTCCCACAAAATTTTCTTTACACCTGTACAGAAATTTCTTTTGAA
>BLSH010244334.1:341097-351284 GCA_018402905.1 Glandirana rugosa
AATCCTTTTTGGGGTGATTAACCACCCTCCTGCACAAAGAGGCTTCCCACACCATATTTTGGAGCACGAATCGTTTTATGAACTTTGGAGCACAAGTCACTCATTTGTCACCTTTACCACTCTATTATAAAGGACTATATTTGATTTTCCACTTGATATTTTTTGATTTTTATTCACCATCTTGCTACAATTTATTTATTTATCTTATCACAATATCACAGTCATTCAGATTTTATTGAATTTTGCATTTACTACTTTTTATCTCGGTATTATTATATATATATATATTATATGCTTGTTTTATCATCATGAGTATGTAACACCTGTCTAGTATCGCCCAGGCATAATCAGCAAGGTGCATTGTACACTTCGTTTTTACTTATTTAACTACTAACAGTGAAATAGTGTGGCAATACATCCTAGAACCACTAGGGGCAAGGTTCTTTTACTTACACACTGGTATAGGCTGCGCAGTACCATCCTCATTCTTAGATAAATAAGGCAGTAGTAAAAGAAATTCTCGTGGCATTGAGTCAAATTCCTCATCCAGTTTCCCTCTGTTGAAGACGATGGCTTGCACCTGGTTTAGATACCATTTTAGGAAAATTGCCTAAAACACAAAATGCTGTCCGCGGAAGCTTAGTAAATGGGCAAAACTGCCAAAGCAGATATTTCCAAGGGCAAAAAAAATTGAAATAATGCCAAGATATAAATTTTTACCTTTTTTTATAATGAAGCCCACTAGCTAAAAAAAAAAAAAAAATGTTGGCTTGCGATTGCCGAGTTCCCTACGTAGAAGAAACGATGGATAGCGGATGATCTACCTTCATGTAATAAGAGAATTCTTCATTTAAAGACCTTTTTATTAACAACGCAACTTCCAATTAACGGTAATCACCAGCGGTCGGATTGGGTCTTGGAAATGAAGTTCCCGTCACTTTCTCGCCTCGTCATTGTCCCTGCGTTAAGCGTTCCTGACGGCCTACATCACTTCATGTCATATTTCATTACATCAATGCCCGCTGCCATCTGCTCTCATGACAATGTTGACGCTTCGAGTGCAGAGGACATTCTTCCGATTAGAAATAATTTTCTTCTTCTTTAACCCTTGTCACGTTTTTTTTTTTTTTATATATTTTATAATAAATTTCCTGACTAACTCCATGGCGGCATTGGGATCATTCTAACGCCGTGGCAGCTTAAAATTGATCTTATGCTACCATGGCGTTATTTAGGAATGGAAAATGGTGGTAAGTATGCAGTATTTTTTCATAGGAATTATCCTGTGCTGCCATGGTACTAATCAGGAAAGGGAAATTAAGGTAACTATTTGGTAACAAGTTTCCATTTCCCTGGCTTAGAACCCTCAAACATTATATATTTTTTTTTTAGCAGAGACCCTAGAGCAGGGGTGTCAAACTGGCAGCCCTCCAGCTGTTGCGGAACTACAAGTCCCATCATGCCTTTTCCTGTGGGAGTCATGCTTGTAACTGTCAGCCTTGCAATGCCTCATGGGACTTGTAGTTCCGCAACAGCTGGAGGGCCTCCAGTTTGACATCTGTGCCCTAGAGAATTAAATGGCGGCCATTGCAATATTTTATGTCACACTGAATTTGCACGGCGGTCCTTCAAACACATTTTTTTTTTTTTGAAAAATACAACTTTTTGGAATTAAAAAAAAAAAAAAAATAGTAAAGTTAGCCCAATTTTTTTGCATAATGTGAAATAATAATGTTACGCCACATAAATAGATACCTAACATGTCATGCTTTAAAATTGCTTGCGTACTGGCGACAAACTACAGTACTTAAAATTATGAGTCGGCACTCCGGAGCTGCTTACAATATCCTTTATTGTGCAGTGACCATGTAGAAGACAAGCTGACGCGTTTCAGCAGTAACGGCGTGAGCTGTGAGCAAGGCCTTACTGCCAAAACGCGGCAGTTTGTCTGCTACATGGTCACTGTACAATAAAGGATATTGCAAGCAGCCCCGGAGTGCCGACTCATAATTTTGGTTTTCAGTGACTTTTCTCTGGGTGATTGGAAGACTCCTGTGAGACAGAGCACCTGGGAAGGAGCATCATCATTTACCCATTTACAGCTGTGTAGTCAGGGGCAACATTTTAAAAATGCTTACAGGTTACCAGTTTAGAGTTACAGAGGAGGTCTAGTGCTAGAATTATTGCTCTCACCCTAACTATCATGGCGATACCTCACATGTGTGGTTTGAACACCGTTTGCATATGTGGGCTTCTGCGCGCGAGCTTAGAGGGACGGGGTGTTTTACATTTTTTTTTCTTATTTATTTTACTTTTTATGTAAACATCCCTTGTACAGAGCGGGGAACCGGCGTGTTTACATCGGCTGTTCCCCGCTTTTCTCCTGTGCCAGGTGATCGCGGGTTGCTGGCGGACATCCAGTCCACCCGACCCGTGGCCATACTGCTGGAGAGTGTGGCAGGCATGAGAGCGCGGCTTGCTCCCGCCCGCTAGTCGCGCACGAATGAGCAGCCGTTTATAGACGGTGATTCACGGGATCGTGCCACCCTGCAGCACTAAATGTACGCGGGCCAGTCCGGAACCAGTTAAGGAAAAAAAGAAATACTGTCTATCTGCCCGAGGCCCGGAAATTGGTCCTCCAAGGGCATAGAGCTGAGTGGGGGCCATCTTGCCCTCACTCAACTTCCTGCCTTTCCATCCAATGGATCGGATTGGTCCGGTAAATGCAGAGACAACCGGGAAGTGGGGAGGGCACCTCTCCCGCTAGCCCCTAAAAGTGATCCTGTGTCGAATCCGCCACCAGAATTACATTTAGCTGCTGCCATAACCCTGGTATTAAACATCAAAGTAATGATGTATATATATTGGGTGGTTGGCAAGTGTAAGCATTTGATACGTACTCCATGACAGAATATGAATGATCCTATGCTGTCATGGAGTTACTCAGGAAAGGAAAATTACGGTATTTCATAACAAGTTTCCCATTTCCTGACATATAATCGTATGCTGCCATGGAGTTAGTCAGGAATGGAAAATTATGGTAAGTATTTAGTAATTTTCAATTGTCCTGAGTAGAGATGAGCGAACTTCTAGAAGTCCGGGTTCTGCTGGTTCGGCCGAACTTCGGGACAAAGTCCGGGTTCGGGTCCGGACAGAACCCGAACTTTGTCCCGGACCCCGAACCCCATTGAAATCACAGACACAGACTTTTAGGCACAAAAAAGGCTGTAAAATAGTCCTGGAAGGTCCTAGAGGTCTGCAAAAGGAAGGAAATGTGGGTAAGGGTGGGACAAGTGGCCTACAAAGAAATGGGGACAGGGAAATAACTTTAAATATTTAAAAAAAAATAAAAACATAAAAAATGCAAAAATCGAGATCATCTTAAAAATGGGTCTGAAAAGTATTAATTAACATTAGAGGCCATAGAACTGTTCTAAAATCATCTTCAAACTGTGTCAAAAAAGTATAAATAAGCCGGGAGTACCCATATCACTGTTCTGCAAAATGTGTGTGTCACTTTAAATGAAACCGAGAATCAGTGCACATCTGTTCTGCAAAATTCTTTAAAGTCTGTGTGTCACTTTAAATGAAACCGTCAATCAGTGCACATCTGTTCTGCAAAATTCTTTAAAGTCTGTGTGTCACTTTAAATGAAACCGTCAATCAATGCACATCTGTTCTTCACACTTCTTTTTAGTCTGTGTCACTTTTATTATAGCCGCTAATCAGTGCACATCTGTTCTTCACACTTCTGTTTAGTCTGTGTCACTTTTATTATAGCCGCTAATCAGTGCACATCTGTTCTTCACACTTCTGTTTAGACTGTGTCACTTTTATTATAGCCGCTAATCAGTGCACATCTGTTCTTCACACACAACATCTGTTCTGCACCAGAACAGATGTTCTTCACACATTACATCTGTTCTGCACACATCTGAAAATAGTTTAGAACACTTTACCTAAAACCGGGGAGGAACCATACACCTGTTCTTCAAACATCTGGAATCTGTGTGTGAAACTACAGCATAGAGAAGAACAGGCATATGGTTTCGCTCTTCACACACAGTTTGCAGATGTTTTCAGAACAGTGATATTATATCACTGATATGATATCACTGTTCTTCAAACATCTGCAAACTGTGTGTATGGCAGCATATACATGATCCTGTGCTGTAGTGAAGGTAACCAGTGAAAATTAAGGTAAGTAATTGATAACAATCTTACATTTTCCTGAATAACTCAATGGAAGCATACAAATGATCCTATGCTGTCATGAAGGTAACCAGTGAAAATTAAGGTAAGTAATTGATAACAATCTTACATTTTCCTGAACAACCCAATGGCAGCATATACATGATCCTATGCTGTAGTGAAGGTAACCAGTCAAAAATGAAGGTAAGTAATTGATAACAATCTTACGTTTTCCTGAATAACCCAATGGCAGCATATACATGATCCTATGCTGTAGTGAAGGTAACCAGTGAAAATTAAGGTAAGTAATTGATAACAATCTTACGTTTTCCTGAATAACCCAATGGCAGCATATACATGATCCTGTGCTGTAGTGAAGGTAACCAGTGAAAATTAAGGTAAGTAATTGATAACAATCTTACGTTCTCCTGAATAACCCAATGGCAGCATACAAATGATCCTATGCTGTCATGAAGGTAACCAGTGAAAATTAAGGTAAGTAATTGATAACAATCTTACATTTTCCTGAATAACCCAATGGCAGCATATACATGATCCTATGCTGTAATTAAGGTAACCAGCCAAAAATTAAGGTAAGTAATTGATAACAATCTTACGTTTTCCTGAATAACTCAATGGCAGCATATACATGATCCTATGCTGTAGTGAAGGTAACCAGTGAAAATTAAGGTAAGTAATTGATAACAATCTTACATTTTCCTGAATAACTCAATGGCAGCATACAAATGATCCTATGCTGTCATGAAGGTAACCAGTGAAAATTAAGGTAAGTAATTGATAACAATCTTACATTTTCCTGAACAACCCAATGGTAGCATATACATGATCCTATGCTGTAGTGAAGGTAACCAGTCAAAAATTAAGGTAAGTAATTGATAACAATCTTACGTTTTCCTGAATAACTCAATGGCAGCATATACATGATCCTGTGCTGTAGTAAAGGTAACCAGTGAAAATTAAGGTAAGTAATTGATAACAATCTTACGTTCTCCTGAATAACCCAATGGCAGCATACAAATGATCCTATGCTGTCATGAAGGTAACCAGTGAAAATTAAGGTAAGTAATTGATAACAATCTTACATTTTCCTGAATAACCCAATGGCAGCATATACATGATCCTATGCTGTAATTAAGGTAACCAGCCAAAAATTAAGGTAAGTAATTGATAACAATCTTACGTTTTCCTGAATAACTCAATGGCAGCATATACATGATCCTATGCTGTAGTGAAGGTAACCAGTGAAAATTAAGGTAAGTAATTGATAACAATCTTACATTTTCCTGAATAACTCAATGGCAGCATACAAATGATCCTATGCTGTCATGAAGGTAACCAGTGAAAATTAAGGTAAGTAATTGATAACAATCTTACATTTTCCTGAACAACCCAATGGTAGCATATACATGATCCTATGCTGTAGTGAAGGTAACCAGTCAAAAATTAAGGTAAGTAATTGATAACAATCTTACGTTTTCCTGAATAACTCAATGGCAGCATATACATGATCCTGTGCTGTAGTAAAGGTAACCAGTGAAAATTAAGGTAAGTAATTGATAACAATCTTACGTTCTCCTGAATAACCCAATGGCAGCATACAAATGATCCTATGCTGTCATGAAGGTAACCAGTGAAAATTAAGGTAAGTAATTAATAACAATCGTACATTTTCCTGAATAACCCAATGGCAGCATATACATGATCCTATGCTGTAGTTAAGGTAACCAGTCAAAAATTAAGGTAAGTAATTGATAACAATCTTACGTTTTCCTGAATAACCCAATGGCAGAATCTACATGATCATATGCTGTAGTGAAGGTAACCAGTGAAAATTAAGGTAAGCAATTGATAACAATCTTACGTTTTCCTGAATAACCCAATGGCAGCATATACATGATCCTATGCTGTAGTGAAGGTAACCAGTGAAAATTAAGGTAAGTAATTGATAACAATCTTACATTTTCCTGACTAACTCAATGGTAGCATACAAATGATCCTATGCTGTCATGGAGGTAACCAGTGATAATTAAGGTAAGTATTTGATAACAATCTTACATTTTCCTAACTAACTCAATGGCAGCATAGATATGATCCTATGCTGCCATAGAGTTAATCGCTGAAAATTAATGTAAGTATTTGATAAAAATGTTCTGCTTTCCTGACTAACTTCATGGCAGCATATGAATGATCCTATGCTGCCCTGCAGTCAATCAGGAAAGGAAAAATACGATAAATTTCCGGTAACACTTTACCATTTTCCTGACTAACTCCATGGCAACATACAATTGATCTTTTGTTGCTATGGAGTTAGTCAGGAATGGGAAATTACAGCATTTGGCCAAAATGTGCATCCCCAGTTTGTGGGGTACCCCGGAAATCCCCTCCCTTACTGATTGGTACAAAAGAATAGACAAAATAGCGGAAATGGAAGAACTGATCGCCATAGCGCATGACTCTCCTTCCAAATTTACAAAGAAATGGGCATGCTGGATTCATTTCCGCGCTCCTCGAATGAATATATTCAAGCTACAGGCCTCCCTTAGTTAAATTCATCGTCAACTTACCAGTAAGCCCTATCCTTAACTTTAAAATATTTTACAGCCTATAAGAATAATAAGAAGACTATTCACCCCTGCCCTCCCTTTTTTTCTCTCTTTCTTCTCCCCTTCCCCTCTCTCCCAAAGACTTTTGTTCATCTATCACAATATACCTATGCTGTATGTGCGGCTCACATGCATATTCAATTTACACAGCTCCATATCCTTTCTATTACCACTCCACCAACACCCACGCCCTTTTCATGCCCTCTCCAGTTAACATCCTATTCTCCTCTTATTACTGAGTCGAGGTTAAAATAAAGACAACAGACTTCAAGCATTACTCTTGTTCTTAACTCCCATTGCAATCCTGTTTTTATGTTACATCTTATATTGAACCAGATTGCAGCCTTGTTACTTATAGTCCATCTCGTACAAACTGTTAATTTTGAGACGAAGATTCGACTAACTGTACTTTCTTTATGCACATAAGTTTCCGCAAGCTTTTGTTTCCTCGACACATTTCTCGACCTGTGAATCTTGAATTAGTGTATACTTTTATAAACTGTATATCCCTTAATAAAAATTTTTTGGAAAAGAAGAGAAAAAGTTCTGTTTTCCTGACAAACTCCATGGCAGCATATGAATGTTCCTGTGCCGGCATGGGGTTAATCAGGAAAGGAAAATTAAGGTAAGTTTTTGGTAACGCTTTTCCATTTTCCTAACTCCTTGGCAGCATAAGATTAATCTTATGTTGCCAAGTAGTTAGTCAGGAATGGAAAATTACAGTAAGTATTGGATAAAAAAATTCTGTTTCATAACTAGCAACATGGCAGCAAAAGAATGATCTTATTTTGCCATGGACTTAATCCAGAAAGGAAAATTGCATTAAGTATTTGGTAACCATTTTCCATTTTTTGGACTAACTTGATGGCAACATATGAATGATCCTATGTTGTCATGGATTTAACAAGTTATCCATTTAGTTGTCCTGACTAACACTAATGATCCTAGCTTGCAACTGTGTTAATCAGTGAAAATTAAGGTAAATATTTGATAATAATTTTCTGTTTTCATGACCAGCTCCATGACGGCATAAGATCAATTGTTTTCTGCCATGGAGTTAGTCAGAAATTGAAAATTATGGTAAGTATTCAGTAATTTTCCTGACCAACTTCATGACAGGATATGAAAGATCCTATGCTGCCCATAGAGTAAGCCAGGAAAGGAAAATTACGGTAAGTTTTTGGTAACACTTTTCCATTACCCCGACTAACTCCATGATAGCATACGATTGATCTTATGCTGCCATGAGGTTAAGTCAGGAATGGAAAATTATGGTAAGTATTTAATAACAATTTTATGTTTTCCTGACTAACAACATGGCAGCAAAAAAATGATCTTATGCTGCCATGGAGTTCATCAGAAATGGAAAATTACAGTAAGAGTTCAGTAATTTTCCATTTTCCTAAATAATTCCATGTCAGCATACGATTGATCCTACAGTAGGCTGCCATGGAGAAAAGGAAAAAATAAGGTAAGTATTTGATAACAATTTTCCATTTTCCCAACTAACTCCATGGCACTGTGGCAGTATACAAATGATCCTATGCTGTCATGGAGGTAATCGGGAGCAGGAAATTACGGTAAGTATTTGATACCAATTTTCCATTTTTAAAAAACTGTGATACTGGAAATTGAGATCATTAGCTAAATATGTTGGTAAAACCATACAGTCCCCTTATTTGAAAAGAACAGGCCAACAAAAAATTAGTCTTGTCCTCAGCAAGGAAAAACAACCAAAAAATAGTTAATCAATTTCTGGTATAAAATAAAGGTTCTGCTCACAGCCAGTCATAGTTGTCCCATCATAGGGTTTTGAAAATTCCTGCTTACCTCAGGGGTCTCTAAGAGGAGATCTCCATCTTTCACCAACCATGCCCCAGTCCCAAACTAGTCTACCCTGCTCACTTAGGTGTGTCCTGCTCTTTCACAGACAGGTGACGACTGTTTCCTCTTCCATTTCTAAACTCTGGTGCACACAAATGAACTCTTTCAGGACAAAAGTCCTTTTAATCAGGGTTGGAGGTTCTGTCCCACACAAATATCTCTCCGAAACCTCCAAAGTCTAGATGTATAGAAACATAGACAGGGGAGGGCTGGCAGCCTTAGGCCTGGGGGGCAAGTCCAGTCAAGTGGACCATTGAACCACCGAATCAGCTCACCATCCATGGCCACCTGGTTTTAGAACAGATATTGATGTTATAAAGCAAGACAAATATGATACAATGTGATTACACAGAGCGGGGATTTCCCGCTTACATGGCATGGCCGCTGTCATATGAAGTCCCGCCTCCTGGACCTACCTCCTATGATAGACATCCCCAGTGTGCTGTCTATTATAGAAGCTGGTCCAGAAGGTAGGACTTTGTAAGTGGGAGATCCCCGATCTGCGTAATCCGGCGGCAGCCCAATGGTCGCTGCGGGATCCATGGTAGGGCCAGCCCTGGCGCCGACCCTTTGCCTGCAGTTACTTTGTGTCTGTGCCCCTGGCCCCTACTGTGAGAGGGCAGCAGCCGTTGGCCATTTTGAATGTAAGTTAGGGTGGCCTGGGGGGCAATTGCCACCCTGCCCCCCAGCCCTCCCCTGAACATAGAAAAGTGACGGCAGAAAAAGACTGAGTAGTCCATCGAGTCTGCCCCTTTTTATTTATTTATTTATTTTTTTATATATATATTTTTTTTTTTACATTAACCTTGTTGTCTAATTATAGATTTATGTTTATCCCAAGCATGTTTGAAGCCATTTACTGTTGACTGTCTCACAACCTCTGCTGGTAGTTTATTCCAATCATCAACCACCCTTTCAGTAAAATAATACTTTCTAAGATTAGTTTTGAACTTCCCCCCAGTTAGTTTGAGGTCAATCCATAGAGTACTGAAAATCAGTCCTCTCCGATCAGATCACCACAGAAACACTAACACTGCACGGGTGAGAACCTTGGATGTGTCTTGGGTAGTGTTGAGCGAACCCGGACTGTAACGTTCGGGTCCGTACCGAACTTTAGGGTGTCCGTGGCACGGACCCGGACCCGGACATTTCAAAAATCGTTCGGGTCAGGCACGGTGCCTGTGGGATTTCAAGCCATGCCTGGGCTTGCAATGTCAGGCCCAAGCGAGTTGTGATGGGTTCTGTGTAGGTTCCAAGAGTGGGCACGTCACAATCACAAAGACACCACTAGACTAGCCTCTCCTGACTAAAAGTCATGAGATACCTAACTGGAGTTTGATTGACCCCCCTTCAAGTTTTGATTAGAATCTTTCATAATAAAATGACTTTCCCACCAACTACTAACCTTATTTGATGGTCGTCTCCAACACTCTGTCAGTTGTCATTTACCGAAGTTTGTACGAACCCTATTTGTATTTAGATATTAAT
>BLSH010244334.1:355851-371414 GCA_018402905.1 Glandirana rugosa
TATTTGTAGGGCACTTGCCCTAGTTTGAAGATGATTTTAGAACAGTTATATGGCTTCTACCGTTCATTAATACTTTTCAGACACAGTTTGAAGATGATCCACATTCACCTCCATTTTTGCTTTTTTTATGTTTTTATTTTTTTAAAAATATTTAAAGTTATTTCCCTGTCCCCATTTTTTTGTAGGGTGCTTGCCCTACCCTTACCCCCAATTTTACTTCCTTTTGCAGCCCTCTGGGGCTTTCCAGGACTTTCCTACAGCCATTTTTGTGCCTAAAAGTTCGGGTCCCCATTGATTTCAATGGGGTTCGTTGTCCGTGCGATCGTTCGGGTTCCGTCCGGACCCGGACCCGGACTTTGTCCCGAGGTTCGGACGGACCAGCAGAACCCGAACTTCCAGGTGTTCGCTCAACTCTAGTCTTGGGCTCCCCCTGAATGGGACTACGAACCAAATAGTAAAGAAATACATCTGTTGTCCAGGACCCATCCCTGGTGTCCGGATCAAAATCTAAAACTACTAAAAACCTAATTGATAAAATAATGGATATATGAGATTTTAGCAATGGACAATTGGGTTGTCAGAGATGGAATGTCGATATAATGACCATATAAGGTCTATTAAATCTTTGCCTACTCTGTGCCTTTTCATACGGAATTTTCCATTCTGCCCTGAGCGTACCTTCAAACTTTTCCACTCCATAAGTTGAAAACTTATTGCATTTGGAAAGATAAAACACATTGTAAACCTCCCTCCATCGCACGTGGATTGTCCTCCAAACGTGACAGGTTGGCTTCTCAACTGGAAGCGTACTTTTATATTTCCTGACCTCATCCGCCGTTAGAACAAAGCGGCACCCGTCGCCGGGAAATGTTTTACGAGCCGAGCCAGGGGCCTGGGGTTTGGCGGAGGAGTCCAGAAATCTTCGCTCAATGTTTATTTCCCCCGGTGGAGCAGGTATTGTTTGCACGACTTACTCCCAGCAAAAGTCTACGGAACGAGCCAGTGGAGTAATCCCAGGCCAAACGCACGCAGCTTTGTGTACTGAGCGACAAATGTTTCTGCTCAGCAAGTTCAAACTTAACTGGGAAGAGGTGAAATTTCGCTGAGGAGGACAGAACAACATCCTGAAATAACTTTTATTGTCTCGTTTTCTTATTGTTCTCAAAAGGCGAAAACTGGAACTAGACTCTGATGTATGGTTATAATGACAAAAAAAAAAAATCACCCTGAAAATAGACATACCAGCAAAATATAAAATGTATAAAAATATTCCTCTTTATATTAACCGCTTCCTTACTGGGCACTTAAACCCCCCTCCTGCCCAGACCAATTTTCAGGTTTCAGCGCTGCCGCATTTTGAATGACAATTGCGCGGTCGTGCGACGTTGTACCCAAATAAAATTGATGTCCTTTTTTCCCCACAAATAGAGCTTTCTTTTGGCGGTATTTGGTCTCCTCTGCGGTTTTTATTTTTTGCGCTATAAACAAAACCAAGAGCGACAATTTTGAAAAAAGAACAATATTTTTTACTTTTTGCTCTAATAAATATCCAAAAAAAAAAAATTATTCATTGGGTTTTGCCGATTTATATTCTTCTACATATTTTTGGTAAAAGAAATCGCAATCGGCTTTTATTGATTGGTTTGCGCAAAAGTTATCGCGTCTACAAACTATGGGAATTGATTTATGGCATTTTTATTATTATTTTTTTTTTTTACTAGTAATGGCGGTGATCTGCGATTTTTATCCGGACTTTGATATTGGGGGGGACATGTCGGACATTTTTGACACATTTTTGGGACCAATGACATTTATACAGCGATCAGAAATTTAAATGTCCACTGATTACTGTATAAATGTCATTGGCAGTGAAGGGGTTAACCTGCAGGGGGCAGTGGAGGGGTTAACAGTGTTCCCTGGGTGTGTTCTAACTGTGGGGGGGGGATGGGTTGGCCGGGACATAACAGATCTAACTGATCCCAGTGACAGGGATCAGTAGATCTGTTTGTCCCCCTCTCACAGAACGGGGAACCGCCGTGTTTACATTGGCGGTTCCCCATTCTACAGCTTTGCAGGCGATCGCGGGTCAGGAGCGGATATCGAGTCCGCCCGACCCGTGGGCACCCCCACGCAGCGTGCGGGGGCCGCGTGCGCGTGCGCCGCCGCCTGTGAGTGCGCGCAGGGGGCGTGTAAAGGGGCGGACGTCCATGGACGTCCACCCAGAGATTCAGATCCGCGCTGTAGACATCTTTCATCTATAGCGCGGATCTCTAGAGGTTAAAGATACATTGACCCTACAAACCCTTGATACTTGACCCTACTAATCTTCACCCTTCCTCCGGTCCTCTACATGTATAGCAAGCTTCTTATTATTTTCCCTTAATTTACTTTATTTTTTAACGACTTGAGCTCCAGAAGGTTTTACCCCCTTGATGACCAGGGCATTTTTTGCAATTTGGCACTGCGTTACTTTAACTGACAATTGCGCGGTCGTGCAACACTGTACCCAAACCAAATATATATAATTTTTTTCACATAAATAGAGCTTTCTTTTTGATCGCCGCTGCATTTTTTAAATTTTTTTTACGATATAAACAAAAAAAGTTTTGAAGTAAAAAAACAATATTTTTTTTACTTTCTGCTATATATATAATAAAAATTAAAAAAAAATCAAATTTCTTCCTAAATTTTGACCAAAATGTATTCTGCTACATGTTTTTGATAAAAAAAATATATATTTAATACACTATATTGTCAAAAGCATTGGGACACCTGCCTTTACACGCACATGAACTTTAACCACTTCAGCCCCAGAAGGATTTCCCCCTTTAGGACCAGAGTGATTCGGCTCTGCGTCGCTTTAACTGACAATTGCGCGGTCGTGCGACGTTGTACCCAAACAAAATTTTAATCCTTTTTTTCTCACAAATAGAGCTTTCTTTTGGTGGTATTTGATCACCTCTGCGTCATTTCTGATCACCGCTATAAACAAAAAAAGAGCGACAATTTTGCAAAAAAAAAAAAAAAACAATTTTTCTTACTTTTTGCTAAAATACGAATCCAAAAAATATATAAAAAACATTTTTTTTCATCGGTTTTGGCCGATTTATATTCTTCCTCATATTTTTGGTAAAAAAAAATCACAATCAGCATTTATTGATTGGTCTACAAATGATGAGAATTCATTTCTGGGGGTTTTTATTTTTTATTATTTTTTACTAGTAATGGCAGCGATCTGCGATTTTTAGCGGGACATTTTGACACTTTTTTGGGACTATTGGCATTTATACAGCGATCAGTGCTATGAAAATGCATTGATTACTGTGTAAATGCCATTGGCAGTGAAGGGGTTAACCTGGAGGGGGCGCTCTAAGGGTAAACTGTGTTCCCTCAGTGTGTTCTAACTGTATGGGGGCTGGGCTGGCAGGGGGAGGGGAGTGATCACGGCTTCCAGATACAGAAAGCCTGTGTTCCCAGCCCTTCCCCCTTTGTCAGAACGGAGATCCATGTTTGCATACACAGACCTCCGTTCTCTCACTGCGGGGGGCCATCGTGGGTAGCCGGCGGAGATTGAGCCTGCCCTACCCGCTCCCTTGCCCCTCCGAAACACAGTGAGCACGCCTCCGGCGGCAAACACACGTGCTCACAATTCTAGTTATCGCGGCCGCCGTCAGGTAACGGCGGTTTGCGATAACCAGCCACTTTGTCGCCGTCAAGCTGCAGCGGGCAGTCAGCAAGTGGTTAATGGCATCCCAGTCTAAAGCCTCGTACACACCATGCGATTTTTGTACGACCGCACGTCCAACTTTTCTCAAAATTGGCTGTCCATGGTTTTGTCTAGCGTACTGATGGTAGTCAAATTATCATTCAACAAAGCCGAACGTAGTGACGTGTTAGGAGCGTATATAGAGGAAGTTCAGGTGAATGTGAATTGTGAACTATGGACGCAGGTGTACAGGACTGAACACTTCCTGGATTCCGAGCATGCGTGTTTGCACTTCCAACTTTTGTTTGTCCAACTTCTGTACAGACGAGCCGAAAACTGGACGACACCTTGTTGGCAGACAAAAGTTTTCTAGTCTTCTCAGACAACTTCTGTTGGATGATAATTCAAAATCAGCTGTCGAATGGAGCATACTAATGGTCGGATTATTCTACGACAGGCTGCCGTACGACAGTTTTCGGCCAATAATTGCACCGTGTGTACGGGACTTTAGTCTGTAGGGTTCAATATTGAGTTGGCCCACCCTTTGCAGCTATAACAGCTTCAACTCTTCTGGGAAGGCTGTCCACAAGGTTTAGGAGTGTCTATGGGAATGTTTGACCATTCTTCCAGAAGAGCATTTGTGAGGTCAGGCACTGATGTTGGATGAGAAGGCCTGGCTCACAGTCTCCGCTCTAATTCATCCCAAAGGTGTTCTATTGGGTTGAGGTGCACTCCAGTCAAGTCCCTCCACCCAAAACTCACTCATCCATGTCTTTATGGGCCTTGCTTTGTGCACTGGTCCAAATCATCTGGTGGAGGGGGGGTTATGGTCTGGGGTTGTTTTTCAGGGGTTGGGCTTGGCCCCTTAGTTCCAGTGAAGGGATCTCTTAAGGCGTCAGCATACCAAGACATTTTGGACAATTTCATGCTCCATACTTTGTGGGAAGAGTTTGGGGATGGCCCCTTCCTGTTCCAACACTGCTGCACACCACTGCACAAAGCAAGGTCCATAAAGACATGGAGGAGCGAGTTTGGGGGTGGAGGAACTTGGACTAAGACTGGGATGAAATTAAAGTTTATGTGCATGTAAAGGCAGACATCCAAATACTTTTGACAATATAGTGTACTTTGAATGTGGAGCACCATGGACCCACCCCCCTAAGGGGGTGTCACCATGACGTCTTTCAGTTACAGTGTACTGATGCAGAGAGGGATGCTGATTTTAACATTGTTAGCACTGCTCTTTGCATTATCAAGAACCCAGAATAGGACCGATTAGGTTATAGGTCCAGCCTGAAGATGTCTGGAAAAGGTATGTAGGTTGGGTGCAGCACGGTGCGACGGGAATAACACACTCAGTCCCAGTGCAAGGAAAGAACTTGTATTGAAATAACTCAGAGACAATTCACAAATAACACGGTGGGAAGGCAACCCAACTGGAAACACTCAGAGTCTAAGAGCAGGTAGAGAGCACAATGCAGTCGAAATGACAGCATCTGTAGAGAGGGAAAGAATGTGGCCTGGCCATCTTGTGCCCAAACAGGCAGGTGTCCAGAGAAGTTGCCTTTAGCATTCCTTCCACATCAGGAACCTTTCCCCAACACTAGTTCTGTCCCTACCAGGCAGGGGACTGGTCCCTACTCTACCCACATGCAAAGACTGGGAGCCAGGGCCTTAACAAGGCTCTAGAAGAAGAAATATTAGCTGCACACCAACGTAACTGGAATCCATTTATTGGACAGTCCATAAGCAGTACATGACAAACACCACAAGTGCAATAGCCAAGGTGATGAGTAAGCCCACATAGCTGTGTGAAAAACGTCCACCTTTGCCTTGGCTATTGCACTTGCAGTGTTTGTCATGTACTGCTTATGGACTGTCCAATAAATGGATTCCAGTTACGTCAGTGTGCATCCAATCTTTCTTCTTAAGCTGATTCACGGCGGGCGAGCCGGGGCTTATACCTGTACGAGGAGTCCCTACACTGGAGCTTGTGTGGACCCACTCACCTGGAGCGGAAGTTCTATTGGTATTTCTTAAAAAGGCTCTGCCTGACCCAAGATAGCTTCCAGAAAGGGGCGTAAAAACAGGGGTTGCAGGGGTTGCAATTGCAATTGGGCCCCAAGCTCCAGGGGGCCCGTGTGCCTTCCTTGAACACCTGGATAGGAGGGATGGTGGGGGCGGCATTTAGAGGAACCAATCTCCTTCATTTTCCTCCTAATGGAGATTTGTTCCTCTATATGCTGCCCCGCCACCCCTCCTATCCAGTTTACTTGTCTTCTGCTGTTCCCAGGGTCCCTGTGTGCTTCCCTGGTCCCCCCTCCCCCACAGAGCTCAGTGGGACCCGCAATGGGAGTAAAGGGCCCCAGGATCAGTGGGAAGAGGGGCGGGCCCTGGTCAGGAGGGCCCTTCATAATTTCTTGCACTGGGGACCCTGAAGGTTCTAGTTACGTCTCTGCTTCCAGAGTCACTTGGGGCAAAAGCATCCAATCCCATAGCTTCCCCAGTGACCCAGGAAACCATAGAGGAACCCTTCTTCTCCTGACCTCCTCTCCAACTGCAGTGCTGCTGCAGAAGAGCGCCACCTGCAGTGGAGAAAGTAGACTGCACCTGTCTACAGGTAAGTATACAAAAAAAGAAATCCTGCTGGGGAAGGTTCCAGGGAGAGAGGGGGGGGGGGGGGGGGTCTTTCAGAATGGGGTGGGGAACCTGGAGCCCAGAGTTGGGTATCAACTGAAAAAATATTACTTAATTTTTTTTTTTTTGTTGTTAAATATCATTATACGAGGCGGAGAAAAACTTATCAGACAAGCGGAGGAATCTTCTCTGCAAGGTATGTCAGTTAATGAGCGAGTCAAACAGGACACATGGCTGGAGGAGCTCCAAGTCTTTGTGTAGTCGTTTTGCACGTTGCGGGGACCCTGAGATTCCCGACACAAAGATCACCCGTTCGGTGTAATCAGCGTGCGTTTGCTTCTCTTTAACATCTGACAGCATTTAAAAAGCAGAAAACTTTTAACAACGGCAAAGATGAAGTTCTTTCCCGAGACTCCAGGAGCAGGCAGAGCGCTTAATTATTCTGAATTATGGCGGGGAAATGCGCGAGTCACTGCGTGGGATTACAGCGATACCCACATTAGTGTCGGCATTGTAGCATCAGCATGTCATAAACACTTTGAATTATATCGGAGGATTTTTTTTTTTCCCTCACGTTTTCAAAGTAGAAATGAACAATAGAGATCAGGTATTCTTGTAGGAAAGCGACATCCATGAATGTTCAGAGATCCACCTGCTGATTTCTTGGATCTGATTTTTATTGGTTATGAGGACCAGCCCTTTTCTGGGACTTTTTTTTTTTTACAAGTTTAAATTAGTATTTTTTGCTAGAAAATTACTGAACATTATATATTTTTTTAGCAGAGACCAAAGGCGACGCCTTAAAAATGTTTACAGGTTACCAGTTTAAAATTACAGAAGAGGTCTTGCACTGAAATTATTGCTCTTGCTTTAACGATCACGGCGATACCTCACAACACCTATACATATGCGTGCATGACTTGCGCACGTGTTTGTTTCTACGCGGGAGCACGGAGGGATGGGGCGCTTTACGTTTTTTTTTCTTATTTTTTTTATGTTTACACCGTCCCTTCAATTATTTATTTATTTTTTTTATCAAATTTATTCCTTTTACAAGGAATGTAAACAGCACTTGTAATAGAAATAAGAATGACAGGTCCTCTTTATGGAGAGATCTGGGGTCAAAAAAAACTCCATATTTCTCATTTACCTTGAAAAACAAAACAAAAAAAAAAATGATTGGAACGTTTCCTTTAACCAGTTGCCGACCGCCAGCCGTGGCTTGACGGCAGCAACTTGGTTCGTAATCGCGAAATGCCGTCACCTGACAGCGCCCGCGAAAACGAGTATTGTGAGCGCGCACTCACTGTGTTCCGGGGGAGCCAGGGAGCGGGTAGGTCGGACTCGAGCTCCACCGACTACCCGCAATGTCTCCCCTGCAGTCTGCAGTGAGAGAACGGAGGTCCGTGTATGACAGAGGGGGAAGGGATGTGATCACAGGCTTCCTGTATATGGAAGCCGTGATCACTCCCCTCCTCCTGCCAGCCCAGCCCCCATACAGTTAGAACACACTGAGGGAACACAGTTAACCCTTAGAGCGTCCCCTCCAGGTTAACCCCTTGACTGCCAATGGCATGTATACAGTAATTACTGCATTTGTATAGCACTGATCGCTGTATAAATGCCAATGGTCCCAAAAAAGTGTCAAAATGGTCCAACATGTCCACCGCAATATTGCAGTACCGCTAAAAATCGCAGATCGCTGCCATTACTAGTAAAAAAAAATAAAAATAAATAAAAACCCCAGAAATGAATCCTCATGGTTTGTAAACGCGGCAACTTTTGAGCAAACCAATCAATAAACACAGATTGCGATTTAATTTACCAAAAATACGAGGAAGAATATAATTTGAAAACCGATGAAAAAATATGTTGTTTTATATATTTTTTTGGATTTTAGCAAAAAGTAAAACATATTTTTTTTTTTTTTTTTGCAAAATTGTCGCTGTTTTTTTGTTTAAAGCGGTGATCAGAAATGACGCAGAGGTGACCAAATACCACCAAAAGAAATCTCTATTTGTGGGAAAAAAAGGACGTGCACCTGCAATTGTCAGTTAAAGTGACGCAGTGCTGAATCGCAAAAAAATCCTTCCGGGGCTGAAGTGGTTAACAAGAAAGAAAATATTTACCATGGGCTGTGAACCGGAAGTGGCATCAGAGGTTGCCCCGGTCCTCCAAGGGCATAGAGACGAGTGGGGGCCATCTTGGCAGCATCGGCTTCACTGATGGCTCTGGTGAGCCCGGAAACAACCCAGGAGTGGAGGGGAGGCACCTCTCCCACCATTTCTAAAAGTGATTCCCCTACTAATCCACCCACAGGACTACTTTTATCTTACACATAATCGCCCACAGTAAAAAAAAAAAAATGATACCAGGGGTTATGGCAGCTGCCATAACCCCCGGTATTTAATGTCAAAGTAATGACTTATTTTTACTATCTATGTGATAAACGTTACAGCGCTACTATAAGTGTGAATCCAAAATAAACATATAACTTAGTAACAAAAATAAAAACAAAAATTCTCAAAAAAAAAACACCATAGTGTTCATCAATATAAATCCAGTGCAACACAAAAAAAAGAAAGAAAAAAAAATAGTGTCCACTATTCCAGTAAGTAAATGATCCGAGTCGATAACCAAATTAAACGTCCTTTGTTGTGATGTCCTACCACCAGGTGAAGAACCTGCTCACCTCACTGCCGATGTTATAGGGCAGGGGTAGGCAACCTGGGGCGCTCCAGCTGTTGCAGAACTACAAGTCCCATCATGCCTCTGGGAGTAATTGTAACTACCAGCCTTGCAATGCCTCATGGGAAATGTAGTTCCACAACAGCTGAAGGGCTACTGGTTGCCTACCCCAGTTATAGGACATAGACACACCAATCTCTTAGCGGTCCTGCCGATTCCAATGCTTTCACAAACACTTCACTCCACTGAACTCCCAGCTGTGTGGGCTCCCCAATCAGGGCTGGATCCAGGCTAATGCTGTTGTACAAAATCTGTGCTCTCTTGTGGGTCACCCGGCCACACCACATGCAATATACATGGGAGACTACATAGTGCTCTCTGCTAGTATTATTTTATTAAAAACCCATATTCGAAACACTTACAGAAAACTCAATTGTTACAAGTATAAAAAGCCAGTCTGGCTCGCTCACCACCTCCGGGCATATAGGGAAACAAGCTGTGTGACGTCAGCGAAGCAGGCTTCTCCTAAACACGTGTGTCGCCTGATTGGGCTTCTTCAGTAGGAACTACTAATAATATTAGCTGCCACACATACATTCCTTGTAATAGTAATAAAGGTATAAAAAAAAAACAAAAAAAGTAAAAAAAAGTGTCAAAATAGAAAAATAAAAGTAAAATAAACAATAAAAAAAAAAAATAAAGCGCCCCGTCCCCGCGAGCTTGCGTGCAGAAGCAAACACATACGCAAGTCGCGCCCACATATGTAAACGACGTTCAAACCACACATGTGAGGTATCGCTGTGAACATTAGAGCGAGAGCAATAATTCTAGCACTAGACCTCCTCTGTAACTCTAAACAGGTAAGCTGTAAAAATGTTTAAATTGTCACCTATGGCAATTTTTAAGTACCGAAGTTTGCCGCCATTTCACAATTTCAAATCATGACATGTTGGGTATCTATTTACTTAGAGTAACATCATCTTTCATATTATGCAAAACAATTGGGCTACCTTTATTTTTATTTTTCTTAATGAATGAAACTCTAATTTAAAAAAAAAAAAAACACGTTTGAAAAATGACTGCGCAAATACCGTGCGAGATAAAAAGTTGCAACAACCACCATTTTATTCCCTAGGATGTTTGCTAAAAAAACATATATAATGTTTGGGGGTTCTTTTTTAAGCAAAACATTATGATTTTTACACGTAGGAGCGAAGTTTCAGAATTGGCCCGGTAGGCAAGTGGTTAAGGGAAGTCCTCCCTTGGCTGGGTCATGTGACTGTAGCTTCCCTTGCTCTAAACTGACTGGCTGCTAGAGCTTCTCCTGGTTTGGCTGCACTGCATGGCTGTCAGCACTATCTGCTGGCTGCACTACAAATGATCTGGGGGAATTTAAACCCCCTATCCCCCCCTTATCTACACCCCTGACTCACATATTGAATGCTCTGGTCCACATTTGTTGATTAATGTTCACAAATGTGCAGCAACTGTGTGCAACAGTCTTCGTAAATATGGCCTTCAGTTTCATCCTTATTTTTGGGGGAAATAAAAAAAATGAACATTTTTAGTAACAGCTTTGTTTTCAGCATATATTCATGTTCTAAACGGTCCCTGTGGAATTCACACGTTTATTTTTTTTCTTGGTTTATTACAAATAGTTTGTTTTACTCGTGTTTTTTTCTAAACAAACATTCTGCTTTCTTATAATTAATTTTGGGATCTTTGCTGCCATCACCATAACAGAAGTGATATTTTTTTAATGCAAATCTGCTGATTGCACAAAACGCTCCATTTTACACTTCCGAAATCCCATTTGCGCACATTTAAAGAGCGTGATTAATGAATCGATGACAGTAACGAAGGAACAAACAACCTTGGGATGGCTTTGAAGCTCGCGGTGGGTAAATTTCATCCACCATTACCTACTGCAACTTTTTTTTATTTTTTTTTATTTGTGGGATTGTGCAAATCAATAGCTATTTGTCGCTGGCTCGTGTCAAATGAAATTATTTACCGCTGTGTTGATAAATAATAAATCTTTCCCAGGTCTGTGTTCCAAAATGCACTCTCACAATTAAGTTATACAGAGAACGCTCACCTTAGGCCATTAGTAGGCCGGTCGCTGTTTGTGGGTATAACCGTGTGATTAATGGCGAGAAAGTTTTCAGGATTAAAAGTTTAAAGTGTCAGAGCGAATTAAAAGGGAAAAAAGCAGATCTTATTTGGATGAAAAATATATTTCGAGCTTTGTTTCTAAATCTTATTGCGCCCAGTAAATTCTTCCAAATCCTTCCATGCCTCTACTGCACAAATGAGGAATAATAAGGATTGCTATGGGCACCACATCCTAATAATATAGAACATTAGAAGACAGTGGAAACATGGATTTTCTAAGTGCAAAGACAATCTCACAACATAGGTAAAAAGTAGTGTAGCACCCTCTAGTGTGCTAGAAATGTATTTTTTTTCGTAGAATAGGTACATTTATGCGGGCTTGGCTGGCAGCCAAACCTGTCTGTTTGTTTCCTGGGTTGGCAGAAATCCAGGGAGAGCTGGATGACTCACAGGCAGCATCACTGAGCCCCCCCCCCCACCCTGTTTCTAGAATGTGCTAGAACCTTCTAGAAAGATGGGAGGGGAAGTAAGGTGGAGCTGCTTGAAGTATTCTGAGGGACCAATTCCCTAAAATACTCAGAGTCAGCCCAGCTGGGAGGAGTTGTGAACCACAAACAAAAAACTTCTTCCTGCGCTCGGAGGGGAGGCCCCTTTAACCTGATAACTCGTACCATAACAGTGCGTATAGCTTTGTGCCCCTGGTGAACTAGGGAAGTCCAGCGACACTGTAGCAAATATATAAAAAAAACAATCGCGCACTGGCCTAGCGCATTATCCTCAGATAATTTGTTTATTAAAAAGTTAAAGACATACTCACTAGCGAGCTGTAAAATCAAGTATATCAAGAGTTGTGGATTCCTTCCAATCCATAACAACAAGCACTATGCGGTTGGCATCTCACACAAATGGATGGCTAACACATTTCAAGGTATAGATCTCTTCATCAGAGCCTGATGAAGAGGTATACCTTGAAATGCATTAGCCATCCATTTGTGTGAGATGCCAACCGCATAGTGCTTTTGTTGTTTTTTTTTTTATATCTTTTCTACGGGGAGGAGTTGTGTCAGGAGGAAGCTGGAGATGGAGTGTTAGGCTGTCGTGGCCTTTGAGGGAACTTCCCAGTCTCGGGGGGGGGGTGACAACCATCACTACACTGATGCTATATGAACTGTCCCTACTCAAGCTATACACTAATGTAAAGATTAATGATACGGTCTCACTACACTGAAACTGTCTGAGCTGTCCCTACTCTAGCTGCACACTATGAAAGCTGAATGATGGTCCTCCTCACTACACTCACACTATCCCTAGACTGACACTAAACTAATATTCTACACTGACAGTTGAAGCATAATAGCACAGTATAGCACACTAACTAACTAATAGCACTGAACAGAGCCCTGTTCTATCTCTCTCCAGCCGAAATCACAATGAAAGTGGCTGCCAGTGAAAGAATACTTTTTTACTGTTCGGAGGGAGTGAGCCATGACAGTGTCCAATCATGACTCTGTGCCCTGATTGGCTGAAGATTTCACTGCTGCAGCCAATCAGGCCTTGCAATGCACTGTCCAGTGCTGCAATGCATTTTGGTCGGTTCGGGGGGCCGAACGAACGGTCGAACGACCAGTTTGTTCGGATGTTCACTGAACGACCAAACAACGAAAGTTCGGCCCGAACTTATGCTCGGGCCGAATCGTTCTTCCATCCTTATTCAGTACAAGTGGAAAGCATCTATACTATAGCTCTTTTGTACATAGGGGCTCAAGTTACACTACTTTATAGAGACTTCTACAATCAATATCTGAAGCATGTCCTATTGAACAAACTGGAAGAACTGGAAATCTGGGGACTTGGAACCAACAAATTTCCTTATGATGGATATGTTCCCATAAGAATCCCCTTCGGACCAGCTGAAGCAGGGAGGGTCGAAACCTCGAGCACAATTCCATGACAATTGGGACTAATAATTTCATGATAATTGGGAACGCGTTACTGACAGTTTAACGCCATATAATTTTGTGCATTACTGAACGTTTAACGCCATTTACTTCTGTGTGCGTTACTGCCAGTTTAACGTCGTATAGTTCTGTGTGCGTTACTGGCAGTTTAACCCCATATAGTTTTGTGAGCCTTACTGCCAGTTTAACGCCATTTAATTTTGTGTGCGTTACTGCCAGTTTAACTCCATATAGTTTTGTGTGTGTTACTGCCAGTTTAACGCCATATAGTTATGTGCGTTACTGTAAGTTTAACGTCATTTACTTCTGTGTGCTTTATTCCAGTTTAACGCCATATAGTTTTGTGCGTTACTGCCAGTTTAATGCCATTTACTTCTGTGTGCGTTACTGCCAGTTTAATGCCATATAGTTTTGTGTGTGGTACTGCCAGTTTAACGCCATATAGTTCTGTGTGCCTCACTGCCAGTTTAACACCATATAGTTTTGTGTGCGTTACTTCCATTTTAATTCCATATAGTTTTGTGTGCATTACTGCAGGTTTAACACCATTTACTTTTGTGTGCGTTACTGCCAGTTTAACGCCATATAGTTCTGTGTGTGTTATAGCCAGTTTAAAGCCATATAGTTTTGTGTGCGTTACTGCCAGTTAAATGCCATATAATTATGTGTGTGTTACTGCCAGTTTAACGCCATATAGTTTTGTGTACGTTACTGCCAGTTTTATGCCATAAAGTTTTGTGTGCGTTACTGCCAGTTTAATGCCATATAGTTTTGTGTGCGTTACTGCCAGTTTAACGCCATATAGTTTTTTGCGTTACTACAAGTTTAACCCTATTTACTTCTGTGTGCGTTACTGCCAGTTTAAGGATATTTACTTTTGTGTCCGTTACTGCCAGTGTAACGCCATATAGTTTTGTGCATTGCTGCCAGTTTAACGCCATTTACTTCTGTGTGTGTTACTGCCAGTTTAACACCATATAGTTTTGTGCATTACTGCAAGTTTAACGCCATTTACTTCTGTGTGCATTACTGCCAGTTTAATGCATTTATTTCTGTGTGCGTTACTGCCAATTTAAAGCCAAATAGTTTTGTGTGCGTTACTGCCAGTTTAACGCCATTTACTTCTGTGTGCATTACGGCCAGTTTAATGCCATATAGTTTTGTGTGCGTTACTGCTAGTTTAACACCATATAGTTTTGTGCGTCACTGTATGTTTGATGCATTATATTGTAGTATATTATAGTGTATCCGTGGAGTGTGTCTGTGTAGTGTAAGTAATCAAATTAAAGTGCACCAAACACCACTTTACACTAATTAAAGCGTGTCTACATAGAGATTGCCACTTCTTCTTTATATTTGCTAATAAGTACCGCCCCCTCCCTCCCAATAAAGTCTGGGAGGACAAGGAGAGACAGACGTTCCCTTGGCACTGTAAGGGGGCCAGCAACAAATGTGTCCACAGGCAAAGGTGGACGTGGTGGTCAGTCCTCAGGCAGGGCATCGTTTACTCTGTTTAGTGAGTTTGCCCGTGCTATCCAGCCACAGCATGCAGAGGAGGTGGTGGACTGGCTTACTAAACCTTCCTCATCCTCCTCATCCTGTGTCACGCAAGCAGAGACAAGTGTGCCGTCCCCTGCACTTGCCAGAGTGGATAAACCTGCCTCCTTGTCCACATCTATTCCTGCCATAGCCCCAGCATTAGCCATGGAGAAGTCAGCTGAGTTATTTGACCACAACATGAGCAACTTGCTCCTTGATGATGCCCAGCCATTACTGGATTCAGATGTTGGTTCTGAGGTTGAGGATGACAGGAACATGAGCCTAGAAAGAGGGGAGAACACTGGTAGATAAATTGGCATTCATGTTCCCAAAGCTGCAGTGTATTACCAAGTTGTCTCCAGTGGTAATGATGATGATGAAGATGGAGGAGATGGAAATGATGATGATGATGAGGTCACTGATGTGACTTGGGTGCCAGATAGAGCAGAGGAGAAAACGAAAGGTGAGGTTGCACAACTCCAAGGAGGCAGACATCAAGAAAGAGTTGAGAGCAGCAGTGGCGCAACAAGGCGGGTGCAGCCCGCACCAGGGTGAAACCCGCAGAGGGATGACACCATGCTGATCATCACCTGAACCAAGGGGGTGATCGGTGGACAGCCTTGGGTCCTGGCGGCATGGCCGCACTATCCCAGAGTGTGAGTGAGACTCTGCTCAGTGTCACTCTGGCTGCTCTGTGTCACAAGCCGCCTGCCCACAGAGACGAGTGACAGTCTGAGCGGCTGCAGACTGCAGTATACATGGAATCAATCCTTCCCCGCTCCAATTGCGTGCTTGAGGTGAGGGTGGGTCTGTACAGATGGAGGGGGGTGGTATGTCCTGGGGGGACTGTAATAAAAGAACTACAGACGGAGGAACCTCAACACGTTGGAGTGGAAAGCAAAAGAGGAGACGAGATAGAC
>BLSH010244334.1:371499-386339 GCA_018402905.1 Glandirana rugosa
TCTGTATGGTGGGGGGAGCTAGTCATGTCTGGGGGGTCCAGTATGGTGGGGGGAGGTAGTCATGTCTGGGGGTCCAGTATGGTGGGGGAGTGACCTGGGGGGTCTGTACTGATCGAGGGGGGTGGTATGTCTAAGGGGGGGTTTGTACTAATTATGGGGGGTGGTTTGTCCTGGGGGGTGTCTGTACTAATGGGAGGGTAGTTTGTCCTGGGGGGTCTGTACTGAGGGAGGGGGATCTATATTGTGGGAGGGAGTCTGTACTGAGGGAGGGGGATCTATACCGTGGGAGGGGAGTCTGCACTGAGGAAGGGGGATCTATATTGCGGGAGGGGGTCTGTATAGAGGGAGTGGGATCTATATTACGGGAGGGGGGTCTGTACTGAGGGAAGACTATAGTGGGTGGGGGGTGACACCATGTTTTTCTGCACCGGGTGACACCAACCATAGTGACGACACTGGAGAGCAGCCACCCTATTCCATCACATTCAGCAGCTGTTATCTCCCGGTTCACTTCCCAAAGCTCAGCTGTCTGGGCCTTTTTCAGCACATCTACAGCAGATCGCACTGTTTCCATCTGCAAAGTGTGTCTCAGGCACATCAAACGTGGCAAAAACACCAGCCATTTGGGTACCACATGCTTAATAAAGCATTTAACTTCCAACCACTCAGCCCATTGGCAAGAGCACCTAAAAGCCACACAAAAGGGGCACAAATCTGTCCCTCCTCCTCCTTACCCACTTCAGTCTGCCCCTGCTATACAGAGTCATTACTTCTCAGCAGCCTCCACTGACAGGGATGATGGTATAGCACAGGGTGTCCCAGGTCCTAGCAGCACATCTGCCAGCAGCATACCACCAGCTGTAGACTGTAGCCAGCAAATTTCTCTGCCCCATCTGCTGCAGCGGGAAAAAAAAATACAGTCCCTGCCACCGACATACCCAGCGTCTAAATGCAAGCTTGTCAAAGCTGTTGGCTCTCCAACTTCTGCCTTTCAGGCTGGTGGATTCTGTCCCCTTCCGTGAATTTGCACAATGAGCTGTACCACAATGGCAGGTTCCCAGATGCTACTACTTTTCACGTAAGGTCGTTCCCTCTCTCTATCATCACATGGAAGGGAATGTTCTGGCATCGTTGGGCAAGGCAGTCAGCCGTAAAATCCACCGTACTGTTGACACGTGGTACAATAAGCATAGGCAGTAACAATATATTTAGTTCATGGCACACTGGGTAATGCTGCTTGCAACTCAGAAGGATGCAGGACAGGGCTTGGTGCTGCGGCTTGTTGTGCTCCCACGTCTCCATACAGCTGGTGGTGATGATGCCAGACCTGTGAGCTCTACCCCCTCCTCCTCCTCCTCCTTCACCACCTCCATGCATGCCTCCTCTGCAGAATTGTCCTATGAACATCAGGTACCCCCTAAGCATTCAAAGGGCTATTCCATGAGTCAGGCTAAAAGGTGCCATGCAGTGCTTGAGCTGGTGTGTCTAGGGGACAGGAACCACACTGGAGCAGAGATTCTTGCTGCTCTGCAGGGACAGGCCCAGAGGTGGTTCACACCATGCCAGCTAGAACCAGGAATGGTGGTGTGCGATAATGGCTCAAACCTTCTGTCTGCCCTTAGACAGGAAAAGTTGACACATGTGCCATGCCTGGCACATGTCCTCAATTTGGTGGTGCAGCGCTTCCTAAATACGTACCCAGGGTTGGAAGATGTGCTAAAGCTGGCCAGAAGATTCTGTAGCCATTTCAGGTGGTCATACACAGCCAGTGCTCGGTTGGCTGAGATTCATCAGGAATTCCACCTGCCCGTAAACCGCCTGATTAGTGACATGCCCACCAGGTTGAACTCAACTTTGGCAATGCTGCAACGGCTATACATGCAGCAGAGGGCCGCCAACTAGTACATGTGCAAGTACGGCACAACGACAGGCTCAGGCTGTCTCTTCTTTTTTCCCCACGCCAATGGCTGATCATAAAGTATGCATGCACTGTACTGTCACCATTTGAGGAGACCACACCAGGATGGTGAGCCATGACAGTGTATGCATCACTGACACAATTTCTGTTGTGTTCCTGCTGGAGCAGACTCTGCGTGGCATTATGGACAGGGCACTGGAGGCAGAGCAGCAGGAGGTAAGAGGAGGACTTCCTTTCCTCTCAAGGCTCACTTTATCCAGACACCATCATTCCTATGTCACAGAACACACAGGAGGAGAGAGGGGAGGAGGATGAGGATTCTGGCACTTTCGCAGGCTTCGAAGAAGAGGAAGACATGCGTCACTCTGTAAACATTGGCTTTTCAACCCCAGGACCCTTGGGAGTAGTACATGTCTGGGAGGAGGAAATTCCAGATGCTGTCATCCCAAGTGACCCCGAGGAGTCTGCTTCTCAAGCCTCAGCAAATTTGAGGTGCATGGGCAACCTCATGCTTCAAAGCCTGTGAAAGGACCCAAGAATATGTGGCATAAAGGAGAATGATCATTACTGGTTGGCAACCCTCCTTGACCACCGCTATAAGGGGAAGGTCTCAGAACTCATCTCATCCCCTCAGAGAGCGCAGAAGATAAAATCTCTTGAGGACACGTTAAAGAGGAATTTATTGAATGTTTTTCCCAACTCCAGTAGGTTACAGTGTCATGGAAAACATAGTTTTGAGTCTTCTGTTGGTCAAGAGAGGAGCATTGGAGAAGGCGTCCACCTAAGTGATGCATTTCAGAATTTCTTTAGTCCTCGCTGCCCAGAGCTGTCAGCTTCCACATCTCATCGGCAGCATCTGCATCACATGGTGGAGGATTACCTCGGGGCCAAAACAGAGATGGACAGCTTTCCAGTTGACGATCCACTGGCTTACTGGGTCATGAGAATAGACCACTGCCCAGAACTTGCCCAGTATGTTATTGAGTTGTTGGGCTGCCCTGCATCCAGCGTGCTTTCAGAATGGCCATTCAGTGCTGCAGGAGGTTTCGTTACTGATCATAGAACACATCTGTCCACAGACTCCGTGGACCGTTTGACTTTTATAAAAATGAATCAGTCCTGTATTACCAGCTATGAAGCCCCTGATGCTGATGTCACTGATTATTTTTTTTGGGGGATGTGGAATCTCTACAGGACTTCAAGGCTGCCTAGCTTTGAGGGTGTTCAATCATTTCATGTGGAAGAATGTCTTTGGTATACGTTTCATGGGCACAATTAGCACCCAAAGGTCAATTTTTTCAGAACCTGTTTGACAGGTGCATATCATTGCATTTTTAACAGCAAGGCCAATTCTTGCTTTGATCAAGAGTACCTCTATAGGATTATGGTGGGAAGGCACCACCTACACCCAAAGACCAATTTTTCTGCACCTGTTTGACAGGTGCATATCATTGCAATTTTTTTTACATAAAGGCTAATTCTTGCCTTCATGAAGGGCACCTCTATAGGGTTATGGTGTGAAGGCATCACCGACAACCAAAGCCCAATTTTCCCAAACCCCTTACTTCTATCCGAAGTCAAAGTGACACCAGAATGTATCCAAAAAATCTCTAATCTTGTTTTCCCAGTGCACTACATTGCGGCTTCATCCTACACACTGACTCCCCAGCTGTTGCTGAGCAAAATAAAGGCAGCTTGCAGGGAAAATATCATTTTTTTGGGCTTTATAAATGCAATTATTTCTGCAGCAGATTCTAGACATGGTACAGATCTGCCACTTTACAGGTAGACTAACTAAGGGGAGCCCCCGGGCACTATATTGGAAGGAATTTTTCATTTTTATGCTTTCACTTTAAAAATAAAAAAATCACTGCTCATTTAAAAATGACGTTTTTTACAAACTTTTTTTTAATTCATACATGTCCCCCAGGGGAGGACCCGGACCCCTATAACCATTGTATGCTCAATTACTTGCATGTAAGCCTTCAAAATGGGCACTTTTGATTTTTGAAGTTTGGGTCCCATTGACTTTAATGGGGTTCGTTAATCAGGTCCGAACTTTCGGGGTGTTCCCATCCCTAGTACTGAAACAATGGGAGATGGCCCTGCTAACTTCTCTGGTAAGTTACCTTTCTTTATCTCACTGGAATTTCTTATCGGTCCACTCTGTGAGGAACTAACTCTGGCCCTATGGATTGACCCAGTATTGACTCCCTGCACCTGGCCCTCAGACCCCGGTGATGGGTCAATTACTTTCTCCTTCTGTGGACTCCTCTTCTTCAGGCTTGCCTTGCTCTTACTTCGCTTCTTGGAGCTCAGTTACTTCAGTTTCTTCAGTTTCCCACCTTCTGGATAGCCAATATTTGCTGTAATGCTTTCAATAACTCCGCCATAAAGTTGAATTCATCTTCTCTCTTTGAACATTGTCTTCTGAAATGACTAGACTCCCCACACTTAGAGCACTTCCAAGGATTAATCTTGTCAGTCTGAGTAGTAACTTGAGCTTCCATGACCCTCAATAAAGTTTGCTGTAATTGATCCTGAGCTTGAGCCACCTGTGTTAGCAGCTTAACTGGAGATTCTTCCGGTATTGGTGAGGACACAGGGATCCTAGTGCTCTCACCCCACTCCGAACCCTCTTCACAGTCTACCTCGAATGATCTTGACTTAACTTGAGTTGGTTGAGCCGATAACTTTCCAGCTTTTGGGGTGGCATTAGCCCCTCCAGGGGATCCTTGGTTATTCTCATCCAACAGGGCCTCCTCTTCTCTGACCATCTTCATCAACTCAGGATACGTTGGTGCAACCCGTATTCCCTTCAGCAATAATTGTAACATAAAAGAGTGATTAGGCCTTGATCCTTGTAAATATGCTCCCATCTCCCCTTATCGGCTTCCTTCGGGTCAATGCCTTTCTTTAAAATAATTTGATGCAAAACTCGATCCAATCTGACACATATGCAGACAACTTCTCCCCTCTAGACTGGTGGGTATGTTCGAATTTGTACATCAAATCAGGAATCTTCTCCACCCTTCCATACACTGCACACAAGGCTTCAATATAATCCATGGCCACACACTCTGGCTTCCCTCTCTTTAAGCTTCGAATCACATCCACAGCTGGACTTTGCAGGCTCTCACTTATTCGTTGTCATTTTACTGCTTCAGGCACATTCCACACTTCTACTGCTTTAATAGCCTGATCCATCCAGCTTTCAAATTCTTCCTTACATTCAGGAGTGGGTGTACAGCCACTGCAATTTTCGGTAACCCTGATGGGCTGTAATATTATGGCTCTTAATCAAGCTTTTTACTAACCGACTCATGTCCATGTAAAATGAGGCAGGTAGCAATCCCTTGATAGTGGCATGAGCTCCCCTTTCTTCTATGTCCAGTTCCACTGATGCACATTGAAATTCCTTCTGTTCTGAGTCTTCTTCCATCTGTAAAGGTATGATCTGAGCCTCCAACCCTTCCACTAAATTCACGGTTTCTTCCCAGTGGCCAGCTGGAACACTATATTGCCATTCCACTAGAGCATAGGTTTGATTCTCATCATACTCTGTCTTCAGATCCACAACATAGGACTTAGACTTGGAAAGGCCCCCCTCAACAGCAATCACACATCCTTTTCAGTCCACCCAACTCTTGGTAGCTTCAATACACTGGCCAACACTTGTTGACTCCCCTCTCCCTGCACCCACTTGGTGGCGGCAGCTGAGTCTATCTTGTCCCTGGGTGGTTCTTCAGACCTCCCGAGGTTCACCATAGGGGGAATCCCAGATGAGACCCCAAATGTAACATTGTCCTCTTGAGGGTCACTTGAAAATTCCATTCCCGCTTGGTTGCCCTGACTCTGAGAGTCCTCCACCACATCTGACACTCTGGGTTCACTCATATTATAAACTTTTGTTTAATTTTCCACACTTTAGTGAAAGAGACCACACACAGGTATGAGTTTAAAGCATTCACTTGACTCTTTCTTTATGTTGAAGTGAAACTCCAACTTTAACAGAATTTGCAATGCAAAGGCTATGACCAACAATTCACTTTTAACCACTTCAGCCCCGGAAGGATTTCCAGCTTTAGGACCGGAGCCCTTTTTGCGATTCGGCACTGCGTCGTTTTAACTGAAAATTGCGCGGTCGTGCGACGTTGTACCCAAACAAAATTTGCGTTTACGGAGAGAATTCATTTTTGGGGTTTTTATTTTATTTATTTTTTTACTAGTAATGGCGGCGATCTGCGATTTTTAGCGGTACTGCAATATTTCAGCGGACATGTCGGACTATTTTGACACTTTTTTGGGACCATTGGCATTTATACAGCGATCAGTGCTATAAAAATGCACTGATTACTGTGTAAATGCCATTGGCAGTGAAGGGGTTAACCTGCAGGGGGCGCTCTAAGGGTTAACTATGTTCCCTGGGCGTGTTCTTACTGTATGGGGGCTGCCCTAGCTGGGGAAGGGAAGTGGTCACAGCCTTCATATACAGGAAGGCTGTGATCACAGCCCTTCCCCCTCACACAGAACGGAGGTCCGTGTTTACATACACGGACCTCCGTTCCTTCGCTCCGGGGGGCCATCGTGGGTAGCCGGCGGCAATCGAAGCCGCCGCACCCGCTCCTTGGCCCTCCCCGAACACAGTGAGCGTGCGGGCGCGCCTCACAGCTCACAGTGCGCGTTATCGCAGCCGCCGTCGTATGGCGGCGATTTGTGATAACGAGCCACTTTGCCGCCGTCAACCTGCGGTTGGCGGTCGGCAAGTGGTTAAATCACACACTTATAAAGGCTTAACACATCAACTTGTCCTAGAAAACTTAAAGAATAAGAAGGAGGCAATAAAAGCAAAGTGTGAATCACTGCTCCCTGCTATTCACCAGTGGTGAAATTAATGGCAACAATGGTATTCCTCCAATAGAGTCTGGTCAAATTAAAGTTAAGTAAATCAGTCTAAATGTATTCAGATAAACTGGTATAACTACAATGAATAGTATGAATTACTTATATAAATCCTCCTGCACTATTTCAGGGAGTTCTTAGGGGAATTCAGTAGCATCAAATATAACAGCCCTGAGTCCTGCCAAGTGGTAGGAAAGAACAGTTGTAGTTGTAGCGATTCTGTGGTTAAAGTTCAGTGCGTCTTCTGCCGGCTCTGCTATGTTAAAGTTAGGTACTTAAGAAATGACTGTGTCCACTAATCCTCAGGATAAGGCACAAAGGGTAGGCTAGCAAACTTCACTGAATTGAAAAGAAACCTTCACAGTGATCACTGATTTTATGGTAAGCCTGCAACTAGCAGCAATCCAGTACACTCAATTAACTGTAATCCAGTATCCGCAATTAGGTAATAATACTTAGATGCCTAGGACCTTTCTTTAGAAAAGGATTGTAAGAACAAATCAGTACTCTCTTGGATGGGCCTAAGCCCGCTCCCCCAACCGGACAGATGACAGCTGATAAACGGTCCTGCTGCTCAGATGATGATGATGGTGACGCTGGGGCTGATGAAATACTCCTGCTCTAAGCTCCTGGAAAATGGCCTCCACTGCACTCCTTGCAGCTCTCCCTGACCGATCACTCTCACTGCCGCTATATCTGGAACAGACTCGGGTGGTAGTAGAGCTGCTTCTGCAGCTCTTCTGCTGGAACACTATAGCAAAGCAGCTCGCTGGAACACTGTGAAATTGCAGCTCGCTGGGTCACTTTGTGAAGGCCTCAGGCCGCAGTTCTGCTGTAAAAGTGCACAGAGCCCTTGCTGATCAATCACGCCATCCAAAGAGACCGCAACAGGCCCTTCCCTTGACTTAAATAGGTTCTCCCATGAGACACTGTTCTTCCCAGGAGCCTTCCATTGCAGCATAGCCCGATGGGAATTGGAGTCCTTCCACAGCAGAGTCTGATGACATTTTTTTCTGTCACACTACAAGTCCCACAAGGCAGCACTCCCTCACATGTCCATTCTTTATTTAACGGACTCAGCACTAGAGGGAACTCCGCACAACATTTCATAGGCATAAATGTCCCTATACCAGAGAGGGAATGCCGGATTCCTGGCTACATACCCTTTAAAGAAGACCCTCCATCCCAAAGGTGTTCCATTGGGTTGTGGTCAGGCCATGATGTCGTGCAAGAAGGCCTGGCTCACAGTTTCCACTCAAAGGTGTTCTATGAGGTTGAGGTCAGGATTCTGTGCAGGCCAGTCAAGTTCCTCCACCCCAAACGTGCTCATCCATGCCTTTATGGATCTTGCTTTGGGCACTGGTCCAAATCATTTGGTGGAGTGAAGGGAACTCTTAAGGCGTCAGCATACCAACACATTTTGGACAATTTCATGCTCCCAACTTTGTGGAACAGTTTGTGGATGGCCCCCAATGAGCGATGAGCATGTTTGCTGTGGAGGAACTTGACTGGCCTGCCTCACCCTCAACCTGACCTCAACCCGATAGAACACCTTAGGGATGAATTAGAGCGGAGACTGCGAGCCAGGCCTTCTCGTCCAACATCAATGCCTGACCTCACAAATGCTCTTCTGGAAGAATGGTCAAACATTCCCATAGACACCCTCCTAAACCTTGTGGACAGCCTTCCCAGAAGAGTTGAAGCTGTTATAGCTGCAAAGGGTGGGCCAACTCAATATTGAAACCTACTAAGACTGGGATGCCATTAAAGTTCATGTGCATGTAAAGACAGGTGTCCCAATACTTTTGACAATATAATGTAGTTGTAGTGCAGTTATGTAAAATTAATTGCATGACCTCATTGCATATGTCTTGAAAACAGGTCTTTCCCCTAGATTATTAAAAATAATCAATGGTTCCCTTTACCACTTCAGCAATCCACTGTTGGTAATCCATATTGTGAAGCAGATTAGGGTTAGGGTGTCTCTCCACACACACCAGTGTCCAACAGACCTGAATATTGAAACTTTTTTGATATTTGCATGTCAGTCGGACTAGAAAAGTTACAATGTCAATAAAAATAAAACAAAGCCAGATTTGCGCTGTTAGGGAAGGGGCGGGAAGAGCCGTCTGTTTCCTCACTCTCTAAGAGTTAATGTACCTCGCACACATCGCCGGGATTAACTTCTTTTATGGCTCAATTTTATCAGTTTCTGATAAATGCAAATTTTCGTATTAGTAAAACGGTCCAGAGACTTTAATCCGCCCTCCATTTTATTGAGCCAAACTAAAACCACATCTCCGTGACTGAGAAGACGCCATTTAAAAACGACTTCGCGGAGAGATTGTCAGTTTAAGTAAGTGCGCGCCGTAGAAAATTCCCCCGGAAAATGGTGCGGGAATAAAAAATCTGCATAAAGTGCGCTGTTCCATCACTAATTTCAATATTTGTGTTTGGAGCAATTTAGAAGCAGCTATTTCGGAATTTAAATGGCGCAATGCATAAAGAAAACAGCCATTAAGGCATGAAAATTTCTTAGTTAAAAATCAAATATGTATTGTAAAAAAGTAACATAACTAGATAGCTGGTGTAATGTCTAATGGATAACTGCGGTTTTGTAAAAACAAAATGGTTTGAGGCACCATGGGCAGCTGCTATGCTACCAAATTATAAATATAAATGGGAACCCATGGCTGCCGTATGGAGGGTGACTGAAGGCAGAAGAAGCTGGCTGCAAAAATACATTTGGGTTTCAAGGAGACTTAGGCCCAATCCACATACGCTCCGACTTTGGGAGCACATGACGCATGGCGTGTATAAATCAGTGGTTGCCCGTCTTAACTGGCCTGACTTGTGTCAGTTTGACTTTGAAAAAGGTTCCTGCACTACTTTGGTCCCTCTTGGGTAGGATTACAGCCCATTGGTTTGAATGCAAGTCGAATCCAAGTCGGATCCGGCATGTGGCATGGGACTTGTGAGAAGCTTCAAGTGGAACCCCACACCAAAATTTAAAATAAAAAGACGTGCCCCCCCACGACCATACCAAACCCTTTGGTCTGGTATGGATTTTAAGGGGAACCCTCCAGAAATCCATTCCAGACCCTTATCTGAGCATGTAGCCCGGCAATCCCATACCAGGCCCTTTGAGTCTGGTATGGATCTTGAGGCGGAACTCCATGCCAAAATAAAAAAAAGGAGTGCCCCACCCCCAAAACATTGCCAAACCCTTTGGTCTGGTATGGATTTTAAGGGGAATCCCCACGCCGAAATAAAAAAAAAAAACGGCGCGGGGTCCCTCCCGGAATCCATACCTGACCCTTATCTGAGCACGTAGCTTGGCAATCCCATTCCAGGCCCTTTGAGTCCGGTTTGGATCTTGAGGTGGAACCCCACTCCAAAATAAAAAATAAAGGAGTGCCCCACCCCCAAGACCATACCAAACCGTTTGGTCTGGTATGGATTTTAAGGGGAACCCCCATGCTAAAATTTAAAAAAAATGGCGTGGGGTCCCTCCCGAAATCCATACCAGACGCTTATCTGAGCATGCAGCCCGACAGGTCAAGAAAGGGGGGGGGGGGCGGAGTAACAAGCACCCCCCTCCTGGACTATATCAGGCTACATGCCTTCAACATAGGGGGTGGGTGTTTTGGCGTGGGGGAGGTTCTGCACCCTCCCCTCCCAAAAGCATCTTGTCCCCATATTGATGGGGACAGGGGCCTCTTCCCAACAATGCTGAGTGGTGTTGTGGGGGATCTGCAGGCAGGGGGCTTATCGGAATCTGGAAGCCCCCTTTAACAAGATCCCCCAGATCCCGCCCCTAATGTGAATGATTATGGGGTACATTGTACCCCTACTCATTTACTCAAAAAAGTGTAAAAAATAAATGAAAATAGTACCCAGGTTTTTGACAAGGTCTTTCATTAAACATTAAGAATGCCTCCGTCATAGCTCCAACGTGTCTTCATTCTCCAATGATGTCTTCTCCCTCCGGTCTTCTCCCTCCACTGTGTCTCTAGCATTCTTTGGTACTTCTGCTACCCCTGTGTCTCCGGTGAACCCTTGTGATTTCAGTGACTCTTGTGTCTCCAGTGGCTCTTGTGACTCCAGTGACCTGTGTTTCCAACAGCCCTTGTGACTCCAGCAACCCTTATGTATCCAGCAACCTTTGCCTACAGTGACCTCTGTGTCCAGTAGTCCTTGTGTATCCAGTGACCTCTGTCTCCATTGACCTCGGTCCCTAGCGGCCATTGTGTCTCCAGCGACCTCTGTCCCCGATGACTATTGCCTCCAGCAACCCTAGTGACTCCAGCGACCCCTGTCTACAATGACCTCAGTGTCTTGAGTGACCTCAGTCTACAGTGACCCTTGTGACTTCAGTGAATTCTGTCAATAGTGACCTCTGTCTCTAGTGACCTCTATCTCCAGAAACCTCTGCCTCCAGTAACCTTTGTCTGCAGTAGTCTTTGTGACTCAGCAACCCCCGTGTCTTTAGTGGCCCTTGTGTCTGCAGTGACCCCAATGTCTCCAGCTGCCCTTGTTAATCCAGTGACCCCGGTGTCTACAGTGGCTCTTGAGACTCTAGTGATCCTTGTGTCTCCAGTTGCTCTTGTAATTCCAGCAACCCCTTTGTCTCCAGCAACCTCTATCTCCAGTGAATTTTGTGCCTCCAGAGACCTCGGTCTCCAGTGCCCTCTGTCTCCACCAGCCCTTGTGACTCTAGTGACCCTTGTGTCTCTAGCAACCCTTGTGACTCCAGCAGCTCTGTGTCTTCAACTGCCCTTGTTACTCCAGCAACCCCTGATTCTCCAGTGGCCCTTGTGACACCAGAAATCCTTGTGTCTCCAGGAGCCCTTTTGGCTCCAATGATCTCTGTGTCTCCTGTGGCCTCTGTATGCAGTGGCCCTTCTAATTCCAGCAACCTCTGTCTATAGTGACTTCTGCCTCCAGCAGCCCTTGCGACTCCAGCTATCCCTGTCTACAGTGACCTATGTTTCTCCAGTGATCTCTGTCTACAGTGACTCTTGTGTCTCTGGCAACCTCTGTCTACAGTGACCTCTGTGTCTCCGGCGACCTCTTTCTCCAGCAGCCCATGTGTCTTCAGTGACCCTTTTTGTCTCCAGTGACCTCTGTTTCTCCAGCAAGCCTTGTGGCCCTTGTTACTTCAGTGACCCCTGTGATTCCAGTGACCCCTGTGTCTCCAGTGCATCTTGTGACTGCAGTGACCCCTGTGTATCCAACAGCCCTTGTGATTCCATAAACTCCTATGTCTTCAGTGACCTCTATCTCCAATGACCTCTATGCCTCCAGCATCCTCTGTCTCCAGCAGCTCGTGTGGCTCCAGCATCTCCTGTGTCCCCAGCAGCCCTCAGGACTCCAGTGGCCCTATGTCTCTAATGGCCCATGTGACTCCAGCAACCCCTGTGTCTCCAGTGGCCTTTGTGACTCCAGCAACCCCTGTGTCTCCAGAAATCCTTGTGACTCCAGTGACCTCTATTTTTCCAGTGGCCCTTGCAACTCCAGCAGCTCCACCTGTGTCTTCAGCAATCTCTGCCTACAGTGCCCTCTGTGTATCCAGTGACCTCTGTCTCCAGTGGCCATTGGGACTCCAACACCCTCTGTTTCTCCAACAGCCCTGTGGACTCCAGTGACCTCTGTGTCTCCAGCAAACTCTGTTTCTAGTGACCTCTGTGTCTCCAGCAACCTCCATTCCCAATTACCTCTGTCTTCAGTGACGTTTGTGTCTCTAGTGACCTGTCTCCAGTGACCTCTATCTGCAGTGGCTTCTGTGTCTTCAGTGACCCCTGTGTCTTCATCAACCTCTGCCTCCATTGACTTCTGTGTCTCAACCTCATTAATGTACCATTGACTGTATATATTGTCATTATGGGCAGGACATCCCTAGGGCCTGAAAGTCATCACAAGGGTCCCTTCATGTTAAAGAAAAGGTTGAGAAAGGCTGTCCAAGAACATTACAAAGGAGACTGTTTTTGAAGCCACCCTGTTTTAATTTCATAATCCAATAACTATGGTGCCATGAAGTCTGGGACAGGTAGTAAGTACTGAGTTACATGGCTGAAGATGTGGATTGTTCTCAAATCATGGATGCTGCAGTTTTCTTTTGGCAGACCAAGAAATGTCCCTGCGGAGGATGACCTTCACAGCCATTTTAGGAGATCCTACACCCTGGATAATGGGGAGTAATACTCTTTCACTTAATATCTTGACCCAAAAGAGCCGGAGACATTCCAAACCACTTCACTCACAAGACCCCAACTCATTCAATATTCCTCCCACCTTCCTGTCGCTCACCAGGCCTGCTTGGACCAAAGGAAGCCAAAACAACATTTAATTAAAAACTGCGACTGCACACCGTGCTCATCAACTCGTCTTGATGCGATAATCATCGTCTCAGAACAGGCTGAGCTGTATTCATCTCCCAGCAATTAGTATAACGAGAGGCTTTACTTAAATTATTCCTGATGAGCCGGTCTCATTCACTTTGTGTCCAGCATCAGCCGGGTGGACACCTGCCAGCACCTTGTCATGACAAGTCGCTATCCAATGCAAAAAGAGTCAATTCAGCAGAATCGACTGGCTCTGTCCATTGCTGACTCGTCAATTCTGCCTCTTCTAGAAGACATTATCTAAAAATAAGGATGCTGAATTATCGGGAACAGCTTGCATGTGTGAAGGATCACAGTCAGAGAATGACGTTTATAAAGTGTGCATGCTTACCAATGACTGCTCAGATGTCAACAAGCAATTCATAAATGCCCTCCGTGCCATATATTAAAAATACATTCAGGAAATTGATTGTCTTTCTCTTGTCCGTAGGTCTAAAGCCTTATTCTGCATATTTTCTGCTTTATTGTATGGTAAAATATCAGAGATCTTTAGCTGATTTTTTTTTAAGTGGTGGTAAACCTGAAATGAAAAATGAACAAAGCATATCCTTTTATAGTGTGTATGTGCCTCTATTCAAAGTGGCCCGTGTGATTTCTAGCTTTTCTCTCATTCCTCTGCTTGAGTCACCTCTGACCCCAGCCTCCTTCAGCACACAGCAGGTGATTTACAGCCCCAGTTGTGCACGTTTCCCTATGAGACTGTGTGTGTGTGTGTGTGGGGGGGGGGGTAATCCATTCCCTCCACTTAGGTCTCAGATTACACACAGCTCTCTGTTCTATTGTCAGTGCCTGGACCTGAACTTGGGACCTCTGCTATGTCTGACAGTAACTCGCTTAGCCACTTGAGACGCTGAACAGCTCCCTGGACATTTCCTTAAATGATCCTGCCTTGAACCTTGTTGCTCTTGAACCTTGAACCCTTTGCTGCTCCAATAAACATCCTATTTTAGTTATGCCTCTGCACTTCCTGTTTGCCAGATTATTGTGCTCTCTCCAGCCAATATGTTGCTCTTGTCACTCATGCTGCTGTCTATATTTTTGCTGCTACCCGTTACCGACCTTTGTATTGTTCCTCGACTAAACTTCTGCTTGATCCCAATCTGCAACCACTTGTTATCGACCCTTGCTTTTTTACTGGCTACGCTTCTGCTTGATCCCTATCTGATATATCTGATAGAGAGAGTTATTATTATACTGTATGTACATGTCATTATTACTATTATTAGTAGTAGTATTAATAATAATAATAATATTAATAATATAATAATAACAACCACAACTATGTTACTATATAGTATATAATATATATATATAATCCGAAGTAATGTGGTGAACCGCACAACAGATGCCAGCAGTGCTCCAACGATCTGGTCGTCTCACCGACCATATATAAAAGAAATCCAAAAACGGAATCGTTGCACTTGAAGATATTTATTTCCAGAAGTCCACAATAGGACTATCAAAACACATTACAAGATATACTTGCATGTCAAATCACATTTAAAATGTGTGTCGTTTCAGATAGCGAGCTAATAATTATAATAATAATAATAATTATGATGATGATTATTATCATTATTACTGTACATGTATGTCATATTATTATTGAGAGAGAT
>BLSH010244386.1:43390-64556 GCA_018402905.1 Glandirana rugosa
TTTTCAGTGTTGTCACATGAAAAGATATAATAAAATATTTACAAAAATGTGAGGGGTGTACTGTGTACTCACTTTTGTGAGATACTGTATATATATATATTGTGACGGTATGTGTGGCAAAGTCATAGATGGACGCTATGTGTCATCTCGTATGCGTTCATGCGTTCATTTGGAGTGGACTAAGGTGGAATCTGGTCCAGCTTTTGTCAGCCACCAGGGCAGGGTTGGTTCTGGACTGGATTTTGTGGTCCACTGAGGTCCAGTAGCAGCTGTGGTTTAAATATATCAGGAAGAGAGCAAGGCTTTGCTCTACCCTGGGACTGTGAGAGTGGTCAGCCTGAGACAGCTGACACACAAAGCTTTGTGCTTTGGACAAAAGAAAGGTTTGCACTAACTTTGTTTTGTGGGTGTCTCGGAGAAGCCTGACACTGCTCAGATAGATCCTTAGATGTTTACTTAGAGCCTCGATGGCAAGGATTTATTTTATGTTTTGTTTATTTTAAATGCAACATTTTTACCAATAAACCTGGCTGCAAGTCAGACTTGAAGAAACTGCTGTCTCAACTGCCTTTTTCCCAGGAAAGGTGATCCCCACCAGAGCTAATTCCTCACAATATATATATATATATATATATATATATATATATATATATATATATGTATCTCTGCAACAAATCATGTTAATGATATACATCTTGCAAAACCACGCCTATATTAAATGAATGCCCTACCCCTAATTAAAGTACATGCTCTGCCTGCAGTAGCTGGTCTAAAATGCCTGGGCCTATTTTTTTTACTTTCAAAGATTTTTATTAAGTTTTTAGACAGATTAAGGGTCAAAGTACACTCTACAAGCCCACAATCAGGGCCCAATATATATGAGCATGACTCCCCCAACTCACGGCACCCCAAAATGGGAACAAGCTGTGCCTAGAGAGGGGGGTGCCCGCTCAGCCACCCAAAATTAAGATTTTAATGTCATTGTTGATTAGAGAAATTGGTCTGCAGTTACCCACTTCCTCAGAATTCCTACCTGGTTTAGGAATCACTGTAATAAAGGCAGAATTTAGCTGCAGGTCCAGGGGGGTGAACTGGATTTTGGAGTTGAAAATTTTTGTTAAATGCAGGGATAGGGTCTCAGCAAAGGCCTTATAGTAAGGCACCAAAAGCCCATCCGGACCTGGGGCAGAACCCTTCCTAAAATCCTTGATGACCCCCAACACCTCATCCTCTGAGATAGAGGCCTCCAAAATTTGTTTATGCTCTGCTGTCAACAAAGGGATGGGAAGGTCATCAAGGAATGATACATTGAAAGTCCTATGGAGGTCTGTGTAAAAGCTGTGAAAGGTATTCAGGATTTTCGTTGGGTTGGAGGACAGGCCCTGACCCGGAATTCGGATTTTGGGTAAAGCAAAATGGAGAGGGCGGGGGGATATCCTCGCTGCTAACAATGAACCTATTTTGTCATTCTGCGTATAAAATTTTTGTCCACTCCAGCGGATAGCCTTATCTGCTTTGGCCGTTAAGGCCATGTTAAGTTCCAGTCTGGCTTTGATTAATTGGGCAGCAAGGCCTTTGGAGGGATGTTTCTTATGCGCAGCCTGAAGAGATAGATAAGACTTTTTGAGTTTAACCAACTCCGCGGCTCTCTCTTTCTTAATTTGTGAGGAATTCTGAATGAGCTTACCTCTAATGAAAGCTTTATGGGCTGCCCAGAGAGTTTCTGCCGAAGTACCCACTATATTATTGAGAAGGAAATATTCCTTAAGGGCTTTATTGATTTCTGTGACTTTAACGGGGTCTGAGAGCAGCGATTCATTCAGTGTCCAGTGCATCTGTCTCGTGAAATGTGGGTCAGAGCGGATTTGTAGGATCACTATTGAGTGGTCCGAGAGAGCTGAATCACTTACCGGGAGTTGATTATCAGGGGTATCGTGTTTGTTTGGACTAACAAGTGGTCAATTCGCACGTAGGAGTCATGACGAGAGGACTAGTGAGTGAAATCTCTCTTGGTTGGGTTGAATTCTCTCCAACAGTCTGACATGTGGAATGAGTGGAGTAGTTTGGCAAGTTTGAGGCTCGCTCTGGAAGGGTGTTTTAATTGATCTCCCAGTGCTCTAGATTTATCCAGTCCCTGATCAAAGGCGATATTGGAATCTCCGCCTAAAAGGACCCTGCCTTCTAAATGTGGTTGAATAAAATCGAATAGAGTTTTGAAAAAGTTCACTTGGGCCTTATTCGGGGCATAGTACGATATGAATGTGTAGAGGTTCCCTTCTATATCTCCCTTGATTAGTATAAACCTACCCTCAGGTCTTTGAGTTCCTTGTGGAGTGTGAATCCACACTTTGAGGAGAACAAAATCGCTACCCCTTTTGTTTTCGTTCCCGCTTTCGCTAAATAGAAAAGAGGGTAGTGAGCATGCAGGAAGTTGGGGCTGTACCGTGAAGGGAAGTGAGTCTCCTGAATCATTACCACATCTAGTTTGAGAGCTTTGTAATGGTCGAAAACCTTCCTCCTTTTGATAGGGGAGTTGAGGCCCTGAGCGTTGTGTGTGGCTATTTTAAGGAATCATTGGGTATCAGTAGCCATGAAGCCTTTGGGAAACCATGCTTGTGTCATTAACATCACTCACCCTTGACCTTGTGTCTTCCACCACGAAAGGGAGAGGTTCGAGAGCATCCGAGTCCCGAGGCTCAAGAACGGCAAACCTGCGGTCATCAGAAGCAAATGTACAAATTAGGTGCTTTGTCAGGGAAATAGAGAAGGAGGAGAAGAACGCAGAAGAGAGAATACATAGACAATAATCGTTACTCCTAATTAATGCTAATTAACGCTAATGGGGGTGATGTCCGAGGGGTGAATTGACCTCTCCGACCCACAATCCCTACCCTCCGCAGAGGGAAGAATGAAATGTCTGTCCCTTCCCGGGCAGACAAGTTAACCCAGGGATCTCCGAGAGGAACCTGGGGGTAAGTGGAGGCGCAAGGGGGCCCTCCCAGTCAGGGTGTTCCCCGGCTCTTCATAATAACAAGCTAAAACCAGAGCAGACATGCTGGCAATGGGATATCATAGTACCCAACAGTTTCTGCTAGGGAATAGCTCCTAAAGCTCCCGACCGGTGGGTAAAAGCTCACGACCTAAGGACGTGAGTAAACGAATGTTAAAACCCAATTACTGGGCAAACTCTTTAAGGTGATGTTCATTAATCATTTGAAAATAACAGAGGAGATCTATACTTATACCAAAACCCAGGCTGTCCGGGCCTTTCCGAACCCGAGAGAGCAACTGAGTAGTCAATAATATAAAACCTTAACCCGAGTCCAAAACAAGAACTTATCCCTTAATTCAGGACAAACAGACAACCAGCAGAGTAAGAGGAAATCCCAAACAAGAAACCCCAAGGAGGAGAGTTAAGGTGAGGTGAGGTCTATTGTTTTTGGATTCCTTGCTCGCAGGGAGAGGTCTCTTCGTGTTGGATCCCGCCGGATCAGTGGTGTCCATTGGAGCTTCTTTGGGAAATAAGTTCCAGAGATAAAATAATTTTTTCCCTCTCCTGGAGGCTTGAAAAGGAGAATGATTTTCCTTTGTGTGCAAATTTGACACCAAAAGGAAAGGCCCACCAATATTTAAGATCTTTTTGTTGGAGGACTTGTAAAAGCGGTTTGAGGGCTCTCCTCTTTTGAATGGTGGTGGGGGACAAGCCCGCAAATATTTGTATTTGGTGACCCATGCAGGAGATATTGGGGTTGGACTGAGACACTCTCATAAGCTCTTCTTTGATGTTGTAGAAGTGTGGCTTAACTATTATGTCCCTGGGAGAATCGTCCTTTCTAGGGGGGCCCAGGGCTCTATGGGCTAGCTTGTGATAGAGCCCCCGCAGAGGCCATAGCTGAGGGGGAGACTTGGTTTGCCCCTGAAAAAAGGTGTGTGAGCGACCTTCTGGCGTGTGTGGTCTGCATTCACAGGGGGGTCAGTGTTCTTAGGGGTGCCAGGGCCCGAGGAGTGGTGTCCCATTTTGTTTTTGGTGAGGTATATCCCAAGATGTCCCTTCCTCCACCCCTTACAAATTACCATCTTCTATGAGACAGTAGCACCTGGGTGTCCTAGTACCAAGCAGGACCCCAGTGGCAAAACTTGTGAACTTGTTTCTCCTGGGGGCCCTCTGGGAGTCTGCTGCAAAGAGGCCCCTGAAAACTTGGATGTCCTCCTGATAATAGGTGCTCTTAGCATGCCGCTCTAGCGCCCATCTTGGTTCACCCTGCAGACATCAAGTCTGAAAGCAGGAGGCCAAGGTGGACTGTTCAGTGCTGCCCTGCAACAGTTCCCTGCTTGGGGAATGTGAGCTCCCTCTCCCCCTTACCCGCCGTCGAGCTCAAGTGGTGTTTGAGGGTGTCGGTGCCTCCGATCGTGGCTTAGGCCGCCTCCACTGCCATATTAGTGCATCCCAACGCGGGAGACCGAGCGGCCGGTGAGCTCTGGGCCCGGTGCTGGGAAGCGCCTGGGGAGATCCTTAGCTGCCTGGGGTCTTGGAGAGCTGGGATGCCCATTTACCACCTATCCAGTACTGCTCTATAAGGAGCCAGGGGCGCCAATGACTGTCGAGGGTGCAGAGCTCCCGGCTAGGCAGCCATCCAGGCGCTCTCGCACATGCGCACTCCGCCTGGGCCTATTTTTTGTCCCAGTTTGGGCCTGCTGGTATGATTCAGGTTGCTCGCTCGCCGCCCCCTTTTCCTGACCTGCCGGGCTGCATTCTCTGATAAGGGTCTGGTATGGATCTTGGGGAGACGCTACTCTGTTCTTGTAAAAAAATTCATAATCTTTCATTTCCGGCTTTTATTTTTTTACAATCAGCTGTGAGTCATCGGCTGTTAAGGATGTGGCAGCCAGCTTCCAGACCCTCTGTTTAGCAACCAGCTCAATGCAGGAAATTACCGCATTAACTAATGCGGTAATTACGGCTACATGGAACAAATACCGCATGCGGTATTTAACTACAAATTCTTAGTGAATTGAACACTTGCTCAATTGTTACCGCATGCATTTTTTCGTTTCAAAGATTTTATTGAGGTTATATAAACAAACCGACATAAGCTCATGAGTAACAATCACAAATATTGTTTAAGGCAGGTAGGAAGATACTGAAACCCAATAGCACCTAGACAGGATATCCTGTTAGGCTAGTCGATGGTTAAGAAGTGGCTTCTCCATTCGAAACTGGGAAACTAAGCGTGAGTTAGAGTGAGAGGAGGCTTCCCAAGTACCCAGCACCCCATAAGGGAACTCGCTGTGCCAGAGGACCAGGGAACCCTCCCCTAGAGGTGATGAAGCCTGACTCATCTTCATTAAATTGGAAGATAGTACTCCCACAAATATACCTTAATGAGTCCTGAAAAAGGAACCTCATAAAATGAAATCATCTAAAATTCCTGCCCGATTCCTACCGAAAACAGAAAGTTAAGGGTGTACGAAAATAGAGAGGAGGAATTAGAGAAAGAAAGATAACAGAAGAGAAGAAGGGGGGAACGAGGTGAAAATGTGACTTAGATCAGCAGAAACAAAAGAATTTAAGACTGAGTCTCAAGAAGAGACAAAGTAAGTGTCGCGCCTGATCTGGTATTCTCTGCCCAAATAGTTGAAAAGCCTAAATATCTGAGCCGAAGGAAATGCCCCTATAGATTGCCCAGGGTTCCCAAACCGTCTCGAAATGTTGTTTATTGTTGGAAATAGAATTGGCCATTTTTTCTTGAGCCATAAGCCATGAAATTTTCCGTTTAGCCGCTCTCAGGGAGACATTCTGTTGCTTCCATGCCCCTGCAATGGTTATTTTGGCTGCTAAGAAAATGTGGTGGATTAATTTGCAGGCTGGTTTGGGAATTCTGGGAATATGATCATTTAATAAGGCAATGGTAGGGGATCTCGGAAGCTGAATATCTGTGACCCTTTTGATTAGTGAGAATATTTTAGACCAGAAGGGTCTTATTCTGGGACATTCCCACCAAATATGTGACATGTTACCTATCATTTGACAGCCCCTGAAGCACAACGGAGATGCCGAAGGGAAAATCCTTGATAACTTAACCGGAGTGAGATACCATCTCGAGATTACCTTAATACTGGCTTCAGAAATAGTTGTATTTAGGACCCCCGGAATGATTTAAAGAATGCTGTGTGCCATTTCTCCAAGTCCCATGTAAAATTGAGATACATTTCCCAATTCTTCATGAAGGCGGATTTCTCCACAGGTTGGGTAAGTGCCCCGTAAATGACCAAGATACCCCCCTTCTGTTCAATAGGCTGACCACACCACCTTTCATAGGTAGTAAAATTGGGGGGGAGAGGTTTATCTGACCAGATCTTGTGTAGAAAATTAGAAATTTGATGGAACCTGAACCTTTCCAAATCAGGTAAGTCTAGTTTGCTCTTACAGAAACTTAAAGTGATCGGGCCCGAAGATGTATAATAGTGCCCTATGCGATAAAGTCCTTTGTCCAGCCACCACTGGAAGGCCTTTATGTTCATTCCCGGAGGGAAGGTTGGGTTATGGAACAGATGTGCTAAAGGTTTGATTGGGGACACCAGTGATGGGAGTCGGCTTAGTTTGTCCCACAAAGCAAGAGCATGAGAGAGGGTAGGTGCCAGGATAGGAGGTCTACTTTTAGGAGGACACCAAAGAACATAGTCCAGTGTATGCTTCGGAATGGCCTGCCTCTCCATACTCACCCAATCAGGTCTTTCAAATTTAGTGTAGATTAAGGACAATTGGGCTAATCTAGCCGCATAAAAATATTTAATGAGGTGTGGTACACCAAGGCCTCCCTTACTTCTATGGTGATAAAGATACTTTTGTGAAATCCTGTACCCCGCCTTTCCCCAGATAAACTTGATAATTTTGCTTTGAAACTAGGCTAGATGGTCCTTACGTATCGGAATAGGAAGAGCACGGAATAGATAAAGCAGCCTGGGCAATAAGGTCATTTTTATCGAGTTTATTTTGCCTAACCAGGAAAAAAAAATTTTCGACCAGGAAAGCAAGTCAGACTCTAATTTGCGGAACATATGTGGATAATTTTGGGCATAAAGAGTTTCAAATTTAGGTGTGAGGTTAATGTCTAAATATCTAATAAAAGTGTCACTCCAATCAAACTGAAAGTTCTTCTTTAGCAGAAGAACAGTTTCTGGATGCAAGGAGACATTAAGTGCCTGAGACTTGTTATAGTTTACCTGAAGACCCGATATTTTATGAAAGTCCTCTAATAAATGCTGGAGAATAGGAAGAGTGGTTATAGGGGATGATATGAATATTAGAACATCATCAGCGAACAGGCCACATTTGTGCTCCTGTTGACCGCACATGATTCCCTTGATGTCTGGATTATGTCTTATCGAAATGGCTAGGGTCTCTATCGCAATTGCAAATAGGAGTGGAGATAGTGGGCATCCCTGTCTGGTACCTCTTTTAATGGGGAATGGCTTGGAGTAGAAGCCCCTGAGTTTAATCAGAGCCTGCGGTTTGGAGTAAAGTGCCCGCACAATACCTAGAAAATTCCCACCAAAGCCCCACCTTTCAAGAGTCGTGAACAAGTAGGGCCAGGAGACAGAGTCAAAGGCTTTCCTTAAATCTAAGGAAAGTAGCATGCCTTTTTGTTTAGGGCTTTCCGGCCAATTAGATTGTAGAATAGTGACAATATTAATCGCCCTTCTTATTTGATCCGGTCCCTGCCTACCCGGTATAAATCCTACTTGATCCTTATGGATGTAGCTATTTATAAAAGAGGCTAACCGGTTGGCCAGGATCTTGGTAAGAATTTTCAGGTCGTTATTTATAAGTGATATTGGTCTATAATTTTCCACTAACTCCGGGTTTTTCTCGGGTTTCGGAATAACTGTTAGAAAGGCAGTGTTTAAATGGGTTTCTAAAGGGTCCCCTTCCATTTTGTGATTAAAGAAGCGGGCTAAGTGGGGGGATAAAATATCAATAAAGGCCTTATAGTACGGAGTCGATAGGCCATCTGGGCCTGGGGCCGATCTCTGTTTGAGCCCCTTGATGACCTCTCGAACCTCTTCCTCAGTGATTGCTGCCTCCATAATGTTTCTGTGTGTGTCTGATAGAGTCAGAACCGGGATGTCATCAAGGAACTCGTTAATCTTTTTAGAGTTATCGGTTGTAGGAGGTGAATAAAGTTTCTCATAAAAGGAATTAAAGGCTCCCAGAACCTTGTCAGGGTTCGAAGAAGGAGGGTTAACTCCCACCTTAATTTTAGGAAAGGGATGGTTAGTCAAGCGTGGAGATAGCTGTTACCCATTGTATAAAATTTGTTTTTGCTCCAACGTATACTTTTCTCGGGTTTTGATGTCAGAGCCAAGTTAAGCTCTAGTCTAGCCCTGTCTAATTGATCTAGCAAGGTGGGGGAGGGATGTTTTTTGTGTTCCGCTTTGATGGCACCAAATTCCTTCTCTAGCTTAATTATATCCATTTTCCTTTCTTTCTTAATTTGGGACGAAATTTGTATGATCTTGCCTCTGATGAAGGCTTTATGAGCCGCCCAAACCATTTCTACTGAGGTGTCTACCGTGGTGTTGTGTGTGAAATATTCCTTTAAATGTTTTCCTAATTCCGTGGTTCTAATTGGGTCTGACAGAATGGATTCGTTCAGGCACCAATAAGGCGTGTGAAACTTTCTGAACTGGGTGAGGATGGACAGGGAAACCAATGCGTGGTCTGAAAGCACTGTGTCATGAATACGCGAGGAGATAACATTAGGTAAATTGTAAGCAGGGGTAAATAGATGATCAATTCTAGCATAGGAGCTGTGCGGGTGCGAGAAGTGTGTGTAGTCCCTTGTTGAGGGATTCATTTCCCTCCAAACATCTACTAAGTTATGGGAGTGAAGCATTTTGGCTATGCAAAGACTGGTTTTAGTTGGCCGAACCAATTGACTACCCATGGGTCTCGTCTTATCCAGGCCCTGGTAGAAGGCCACATTAGAATCGCCTCCGAATAGGACCGTACCCTCCAACATGGGGGACAAAGTCTCTAGAAGGCGGTGGAAGAAGTTAGCTTGTCCTTTATTTGGAGTGTAGTATGAGATCAACGTAACAAGTTGACCCTCTGCTAACCCCTTAACTAGCATAAACCGTCCCTCAGGGTCTCTATAATCTGAGATCCATGTGAAGTTGCATTTATTGGACACAAGGATCGCCACACCTTTGGTTTTAGTGCCTGCGTTGGCCAAAAAAAATTGTGTGAAGTTGGAGTGTAAAAATTTGGGGTTATATTGTGGCGGGAAATGGGTTTCTTGTAGCATAATGAAATCAAATTTAAGTGACTTGTATAGGTCACATAACTTTCTGCGTTTAACGGGTGAGTTAAAGCCTTGCACATTGTGCGTAGCTATACGGAGGGGAAGATGATTGTGGTCAGCCATTGAAGATGTAAGAAAGAGGTTGTCTGTCACTGAGGTCACTTACCCAACCCTGGGAAGCCTTTCCAACTTCAAGGGATGTCCGAGCTGGTTGACATTCTGAGTTCCTGTGGCTGGTGACGGAAATTGCTACCAAGCAGGCTACGACACTGAGAAAGAGGAAAAGAATATGAGAGCACGAAAACTGAAGGAAGAACGTATGTGAAAGGAAGAGAGTAGGAGAAGGGGAAGAGGGGGATTTAGAGAGAGAAGAGAAGATTATATTGTTGAGCTGCAATAATATTATTATAGTTCTCCAACAAAGGGAAAATTGGCCCAGAAGGGAGAACAACTCCTGGGTCTTCCCATCTAAATCAAAATTTGCCTGGCAAAAAGGGCCAGGCTTCCTGTCTCTCAGAACCATTAGGTGTCAAAGAGACAGGTGGAGGCACATGGGAACCGCCCCCCAGACAAAGAGCCCTGTGAAGAGGAAAAAAAATATTAACGCAAAAAATATAAACTGGTCCCTGAGTTATGATTCAACAGATAATTCGGACCTTTATGGCTCGTTTTGGCAGGGATAATCTCCCACCCCGTCATTACGAAGTGGGGGGTAAGAGCCCTCTTTGGGTAGGAAGGCCCCCTCCCCTGAGACCCCAACAGGAGACTCTGAGAGGAATTTCCCCCCAGAGGAGGGGTCCTCTCAGGGTGTTCTGGAGCATACCAAATATTCTCAGGGTAATCCCGAATCACTAGCAACAATTTGCAAAAGTAATGCAACTGGCAACTGAAAAAAAAAGGAAAGGTCTCCCGTCACTTAAATAGGGGAAACTCCCCAAGGTCCAATAGGGCTAGCTGAGCCCTGGACTACGTAAAGTCGTAGACCCATAGAGGGAACTTGAATGAGCCTGAAGGCTTAAGGGTGAGTCTTAGTATCAAGTCGGTCCATTGTCCTTGACTCTTTTCGGTTTGGCTTTCTCCCACAGAGGCGTTCTGGAGCTCGTAGGTGACAGTCTTTTGGAGGAACTTGTGGCAACGTTGGACACCTCCATGTCTGCTTCCTGTGAGATAAGTTTCAAGTGAAGGAACAGTCTCTCCCCCTCCTGGAGAGAGGAAAAAGCATATTCCCGGCCTTTAAGAGAGAAGTTGACTGCAAAGGGAAAAGACCATTTATATTTGATCTCTTTTTGTGACAGAACATTCAAGAGTGGTTTAAGGGTTTTACGTCGTTGAATAGTTGATGGTGAAAGGTCTGCAAAAATTTGCACTTGATGACCTTTACAGATAATCTTGTCTGCTGTTCGAGAGTATTTTATGACCCCCTCCTTGATGACATAGTAATGGGGCTTTACTATTATGTCCCTTGGGGATCCATCCTTCCTGGTGGGACCAAGAGCTCTGTGGGCTCTGTCCAATTCCCGACGGTGGGCCGGAGTGTTAGGAAGCAAGTTATTAATAAGTTCCTGGATGGCTCCAGTGATATCTGAGATATTTTCAGGAAGTCCTCTTACTCTGAAATTATACCTTCTGGACCTATTTTCTTGGTCATCAATCCTTGACATGGCAGTGTCAAGCTGGTCCTGTAGTGTGGAAATAAGGTCAGAATTTTGGTTAGAAGCCACTGCGGTGCGATCCAATTTAATTTCAATCGCCTCCATTCTCAGACCCAGCATCTGAAAGTCTGTTTTAATTTCTCCTGTGATTCTCTCCACTGTATTGGCCAGGCCCCTCTCCAGAAGCATTGAACATTTCTGGTATAGTTCATCTACTGGAGTGGAGATATTTTGATTTGGAGTGCCTGGGGTCTGGTAAATATGAATGTCCTGTCCCATTGGAGTAGGCCCAGGGTCTCCCTGCATGCGGCCTAGTAAGGATTCAGTGGAGGTGGGCGATGGAGTGGCCATCTGCATCAAGCTGACTTGTGCCGTGGGTGTATAATTAAGGGTGGCAGGGGTGATCACTTGCCTGTGCTCCGATGCTAGGTTTCCACTCGGGGAGAAGGAGCTGTGTGCCTCATGGAGGCCTGCTGCGGGAACCGGAGCGGCGGCCATCTTGGTACACCCAGGAGAAGGAGCCACCGCGTGTGGGGGGAAAAGCTCCTTCTTAGCTGCCGGACCTGCCATACAGGGTGATGCCGCAGTGTACAGGGGTCGAGATAACCTCTTATCTTCGGTCTCTGTGGGCTCAGAGAGTCAGAGCGGGCTCTTTTGGCTGGCGGCGTTGCGGAGCTCCGGATCAGGCGTCCATGTCGGAGCTGCCGCGCATGCGCTCCCCGGCATGCATTTTTTTACCGCATAGGATTAGCGGTTATTTAACTCTTAGTGAATTGACCCCAGTGTACCTTTTCTGTAATGCTTCTGGCGTCCATTAGTATTTTGTATTGAGTTTTGACAAAACAGAAGAACTATAGACAAAACCTTTTTGTTTCATTTTGGACAGAGTAAGAGTTATCACCACTGAGGTTCTTTTTGCCATCTGTGCCTCATTTACTTAATTTCCCATAGTCAAAGTAGGAAATTGCTCTAAAGTGAGGGAATCTCTGGTTGTCCCCAGGGTCACCAGAACTAGTGCTTCCATTGGAAGACTTTCCCTCTAGCCCTGTTCTGGTGACAACCTATTATTTTGGATTTTCTTTCACTCTCGAGGATAATGGTAAACAGGACAACTAGAGAGGGTGAATCTCCCAAACAGGTACACAGATGGCAATGGAACCCTGACATGTATTCTATTCCATCTCCACTCTATCCACAACTAAAGAAAAGGTTTTCCTTTAGTTATACCTGAAGGCTAGGTATATACAGGCACGAAAGGCACATTTGTGAAATTTCCAGACAACAGGCTTCACAGGGGAGGAATTCAGATCAACAAGGGCTACAGTATTGCCTCCTACAAATTCTACTGTCCACATTCATGTTCATATGCAAGAAATTAAGGTATTTTCACTTACATGCATTCCTTTCTTATAGGAAGCTGGCACGTCTAGGTGCATTTCAATCCATTTACAGAACATTGACAAACTTTCATCCCTGTTATTCAGTAAAGTTAGTTAGTGACTTAGGGTGTTAGTGCTGGCATATGAAAATAAGTTAAAATCTTAATTTTTAGTATTCCAGGCTTACAGTGAACGTAGATTCAGACAATGGAACAGGATTGCGTGCAGCAGGTATTCACAGATATCATTTCAAAATGGCAAATGTGTAAAAGTTATTTGCTTTTATAATGCATTTACCTTTCATAGGCCAGGAAATTTAGTGGCTTTCTATTGGATACAATGTAGTTTATGGAGTGTACATATGAGAGACGCGCTAATAAATTGAGTAGATTTTGAAGAAGAGGCTGTGTGGCTGCAAGTAGGCTAAAGAGTAGAGCCAGGGGCTACCTTTTCAATCAAAAAAAAAAAAAATGAGTAGAGCGAGGGGCTATAGACATGTTAGTACCCTTACAAAAATGCTGGAGAAGGAAAGAGCTGCACTACAAATGCTTTTACCCTTCAAACATTTGCTTTTTATTTTTAATAATCCTTTTAACAAGCCAGTCATGTTTCAGATTGTAAGGAGTTCACTGAATTATAATATCTGATTGGTTATTATGGACTACTTTACTTTCCCCAGCAGACCAATGTCACTTGCTAATGATGACAGATTAGGGATGTTTTTTTAGCTTAAATCCAGACTCAGAACAGAGCTATATGTTTAGGAGAAAGTTTACAGCACTTTGGAGACTAATTCACATAACCTTCATTTGCAAGTGAATAAAAATGCAATTGTTGTTTTAACACATGCTTTTCTTGCTTCAGGGGCTGCCATCATTTTGTATAGCAACAATGCAATTATTTTGCATACCATCAGCAAAAAGCAGACAGGGAAATAGCAATGGCTAGTGAAGTGTGCCTGGGACAGTGTTATGCAAATTCCCTGTTCTCAGTTACTGTAGCTCACAATTAGAACTACAGTGGAAAAAGATTTAAAAACGTATTCTTTTACATTTTGGCGGCTTTTTTTTTTTCAAAAGAGGTTTTATGGCATGATTGAAGCCTGTAAAATGTCTAAAGTGAAGTGGAGTTAATTGGCTTGATGTTTTATATAGAGAGTAGTTGTCATGTGATGCCACAAAGGTAGTTGAACATTAAAATGAACCTTACATTTTAACAAAAGAGCTAACAAGCACAAATATGCATGAGCAAAGCCAATAGCTATATTGTAGTTTTAGAGTACTTATAGTATATCTTTAAAGATACAGTGAACCAACTTCTAACACGTAAATCTCTCCAAGCAGAGTTCTTCCCTACTTGGAGAGATTTACATGTTATAAGTTGGCCCACTGTATTACCAAAGGTTGTTATGTACATTTGTAGAGCCTTTCCCCTCCTTGGAAGTATGCACAACCTATCAGAGGATAAGGGATGGGAGCTAACCCCCAAATGGTATAAATTCATTTTTTACGTTGAAGGGATATTTGCTGGGGTCCTTCCAATTTTTTCACAGAGCCGGAGGAAGTGGGTATTGGAGACCCACAAAAAAATGTGCTATGAGCATTGAAATCCCCCCTGCTATCGATATCCAAAACTTTGGAAGTCATCTGGCTTGAATACAACAAAAGATACAAACACTGTAAAGTAGGGTGGGACGGTCAACAATATACTGTGAAGCAAACAAACTTTTATTGTGGAATATAGCGTGTATTCACAAATCAGCCATGTGTGGCTAGTATGTAATGTAATTTTAATAGTTTTGAAAAATTTGGATAAACATTTAAATTTTAACAGTGGTGTATATTGTACACATACTCAGACACCCTTAAAGTCTCACATATGGTAGATTTTTTGTTGTCTATGGGACAAGAAGTGAATGGAAATCTCCCCAATCGGACACAGATGGGAAACAAGCCTGACAAGGGTTTATCCTTAACCACTTCATATCCGGGCCTGTTTTTTGGACTTGGTGTTTACAAGTTAAAACCATTTTTTTTTGCTATAAAATTACTTAAAAGCCCCCAAACATTATATATATTTTTTTCTAACACCCTAGAAAATAAAATGGCGGTCATTGAAATACTTTATGTGACACTGTATTTGTGCAGCAGTCTTACAAGCGTGATTTAAAAAAAAAAAAAAAAAACCTTTTTTGAGTGAAAAAATAAGACAACAGTAAAGTTAGCCCAATTATTCTCCATATTGTGAAAGATAATGTTACGCCGAGTAAATTGATATCCAACATGTCATGCTTTAAAATTGCGCCCGTTGGCGGAATGGCGACAAACTTTGCAACCTAAAAATCTCCATTGGTGATGTTTAAAAATTCCTACAGGTTACCAGTTTTGAATTACAGAGGAGTTATAGTGCTAGAATTATTGCTCTCAATCTAACGATCGCGGCGATTACTCACATGTGTGGTTTGAACACCGTTTTCGTATGCTGGTGGGATTTATGTATTTTATTTTTTATTTTACACTGTCCCTTTAAAAAAAAATTGATCACTTTTATTCTTATTACAAGAAATGTAAACATTCCTTGTAATAGAAAAAAGCATGCCAGGACCTCTTAAATATGAGATCTGGGGTTAAAAAGACCTCAGATCTCATGTTTACACTAAAATGCAAAAAAAAAAAAAAATTTTTAAAAAATGACAGCTCAAAAAAAAAATGTCCCCTTTAAGAGCTATGGGCGGAAGTGACTTGTGACATCACTTCCGCCCTGCAATGTTATGGAGCCGAGTGGGCGGCATCCTCCGCTCACTCAGCTTCCTGTGCAAGGGGGGAACGGACCCGATCATCTCCGCCGCTGCTGGCGGTCCGGCAAGTGGCGGAGATGATGGGCAAGTGGTACGGGGGCACCTCTCCCGCCACCGATAAAAGTGATCTTGCGGTGCATCCACCGCTAAGACCACTTTTATCTTGCAGAGAATTGCCGGCTCTGAAAAGCAGTATGGTGCCTGTAGCTGAAGGCACCGTTCAGATATTGGCACTCAAAATCCAGGACATCATATGGCAGCCTGTAGGCACAAAGTGGTTAAAGAGGGGTTTTACTTCCTCTTTAGTTCCCTTCAGAGTAAAAGCATAATGGGCTAGTATGCATCTCATATTAGCCCATTATGTGACACCTGCAATCGAAGCCTGCGATGTCCCCCGGGGAGGCAGCATCCATGGCTGCCCCTCTTCCTTCCGGGGCCGCGAACTCTGGCTCTGTGACTGGCCAGAGTCACGTGACTTCACTCCCGCGCATGTGTGCAGGAGCCAGCAGTCACGGCACATTGCTAGTGAAGAAATGGCACTGCGGCCGTTTCTTCACTGCTCATGTGCTGATGACGTCGGTGCAAGGGTATACAGTGAATATCTCCTAAACTGTGCAAGTTTAGGAGATATTCACAGAACCTACAGGTAAACCTTATTATAGGCTTACCTGTAGGTTAAAGTGGTTGTTACAGGTATACAACCACTTTAACCACTTCGGCCCTTAAAGGATTTACCCCCTTAATGACCAGGCCATTGTTTGTGATACGTCACTGCATTACTTTAACTGACAATTGCGTGCAATGCTGTACCCAAATAAAATTGATGTCCTTTTTCTCCCACAAATAGAACTTTCTATTGGTGGTAATTCATAATCTCTGCGGTTTTTATTTTTTGAGCTATAAACAAAAAAAGTCCGACAATTTTGAAAAAAAAACAATATTTTTTACTTTGTGCTATAATACATATCCACAAAAAATGTAAAAAAAAAAAAAAAACACATTTAGGCCAATATATATTATTCTCTATATGTTTGGTAAAAAAAAAATCCCAATAAGCGTATATTGATTGGTTTGCGCAAAAGTTATAGCGTCTACAAACTACGAGATAGATTTATGACTTTTCATTTTTTTAATGGTTTTTACTGTTAATGGCAGCGATCAGCGATTTTTAGTGGGATCTGACCCTAAGTGACACTTTTTGAGGACCAATGATACCAATACAGTGATCAGTGCTAAAAAAAATGCACCGATTGCTGTATAAATGACACTGACAGGGAAGGCGTTAACACCAGGGGCGATCAAAGGGTTAACTGTGTTCCCTCAGTGCGGGGGAAGTGCTGACAGGAACAACACAGAGATCGCTGTTCCTAATCACTTGGAGCAGCAGATCTCCATGGTTTCTCTTGTCAGAACGGGGATCTGCCTTGCTTATATAGGCAGATCCCCATTCTGCCTCTCTGTGGAGCAATCGCCGGGCACACGCATTGGCTCCTCCTCCATGAAGCTGGCGCGCAGGAATGTTGTTTTGTGCAATAGAGCCACCTTGCTGCACTATATATGCGGTGAGCGGTTGTTACACTGTTAAAGAAATTTTGCTGTTAACATTCAAATCATCTAAATCTATCCCGCTCCTTCAAAATTTCTCATCACTGCAGTTGAAAATGAACATCAGTTTGACCCCACTAACAGTTAGAACGGCTGTTTGAAAAAAAATTTCAAATGTAATTCTATTAGTGTATGGCCAGCTTTTGCCAGGGCAATTGTCTCCATTGGAAGATTTCCCCTCTCTGATTCCTGCTCTGGTGGCAACGCAACATTTTGAATTTTTCCTAACTTTCATTCCCGGTGATGTTGCCAATCAAGAATCTATCCAAATAAATAAAAAAAAAGTGTTGCCTTTAGTTACCTTTTTATCTGAGCAATGTCTGATAGGCCCTTCAGAAGTATTACTAACGTGGTTGGTGTGAGTGTGAAAATAATATCTCCCATCTGCAGTTGAAGCCCACATAAAATATACCCAATTTTACTGGGGTCTTGACATGTTTTAATGTATGTTTGTGAACAATGTTAATAGACCTTTGATATATAGCACATTGGGATTCGTGTTCAGTAATTCCAAATCTAATAAGCAACTGATGTTTGTCCGATTTTTTTTTCTTGAGGAACTAAACTGAAGAAAACCTGTCCGAAACTGTAGCTACATTACAATCAATAGATATTCTATCTAGAATGCTGCCATGTAATGCTGAACTCTAGGAATGATGATTCATCAGATTCTGGTTTTGTTTTTTCATCCTTCATTTACATCTCAGTGATTCAGATTTCCTTCAGCCTTTTCAGCCACTTCCTGGCTATGGGTCTTCAGCATCATTTGCACATGTGGACAGCTTTACTGATAGACATGACAAACCTGTGCAATTTGAGTCAGCACAGCCATACTATGGGGACATGGGACAGGGTGACAATACAGGAGAACAATTGGGAGGCAGTTTTCACCCCATAACAAGAATTGCTTGCCTAAAGACCTTCATACAAGTTTAGGTAGGTATTATTAATAAATGCTGCAGATTTAAAAAGATTGGAAAACAATTCTTTATAAATTATTATTTGACTACAGTATCAGTGCCCTGTGAGATTCAGTCATTGTACTATAGGACTAAAATAGTCAAAATTGATCTACTCAGCTAGTCATGTGGCATAACAATCATACCAAAATACTTGTATGGACAGCTTTACTGAAATTCTTCTATTATATTTTTTTCCCCTTTGTAGAATGGCACATTTTGAATGGTTTTTAAGAGAAAACAAAGCGTTGTCCAAAAATGGGGGTCTCCAAACTACAGCCAACAGGCCAAATCCAGCCCACTACTATATTTTATTTAGCCTGTGGCTAGGGACAGTGGTCTCTCACATAGGTCTTCAGGTCAGTCTAGAATCTCAGCTTTTCCCTAAAATCCACTATTTGTCATTGTACCGTTTTTCGGTTGCTAGGATGGCCAACATCCTCACAGTCGATGATGTGCTTATGTGATGGAGACCACAATGTAAGGGGGGAAACTCTGATGTAAACGGGAACTCTGATAGGGCCTTGTTTTTTCTAAAGTTCTCTTTTTTTCTGAATAGTATTAAAATAAAGCTCCAAATGAAACATATTTATTCATTTAAATTGTATTCATTAATTTATCAAGCTGATTTTTTTTCAGCCCCAGAATATTTGTAAAATATATAGTGTGACTCTCATACTGAAAAGTTTGGACACCCTTTTTCTAAAAGTATGAATGGAACCCATTTTGAAGTCTAGTTGTATTAGCAAGTTTACTTACTACAATGTCATAAAAGTCTAAAACCTGCCACAACTTACAGAAAATGTGAAAAGGAATATTATATGTATGATAGCCTTATACTGTACATGGACAGATAAATGCAGTCATTCTCCCTGCTCATAAACTGGAGGTATTGCACTTAGGCACGGGGTAGTGTGATCCAGTTAACATTTGAATAGGGGTTCCTGAACTAAATGCTTGGTCATAATCAGCCTTAGGTATGTGTTTTTGATAAAGTATTAAAGTTTAAAGACAAAAAACAGTAGTTATTTCACAATATTTTATCAACAATAAAAAATGATTACTATATTTGTCTAGTCTCTAAGTCATTTCTGTATATATATCAATGTAGCCATGTGCTCCCTTGGAAATAGCATTAGTTGTGGTTCACCTGATAGCTGCCCTCAGTCCCACCATATCTCACACATCCGTAGACACTGACCAGGCTGGCTCTTTTTTTTGTTGTTTTATTTAGGGAAAATAACTTGGATGGGGAAAAGGGGTGACTCTGGGATGCCCCAGAAATTATTGTACACGACTTCCATATACAGTCCTGCAGACTGTCCTTCTGTAGACTGTTACTCCACACAACTCTTTCCATCACTTAGCTTATTGACCGTTACTCTTCACAGTTCTCTCTCTCCAGCACTATACTTGCAGACTATTGCTTCTTCACTTCTCTCTTCTTGGTTTCCAGCTTGAAAGGAAATGTATCAAGCTTCTTTACTGCTTTCTCTTCACCGCAGCTAGCACATGGCGAGGCCTACACTCTGACAGCAGGACCTCAGGACCACCCATTACAGGCCAGGGATCACAGGCCCCTGAATATGTAGCAAAGTACTTGGGTGCTAGCTGGGCCTTTGATGGACTACAACTTCTAGCCCATCTCTCTTCCAGGCCACCACACTGAGCTGCTTTCCTCACAGTGACACTCCTTCCCCAGATTGGCTTCCAAGGCTTCCACATACTGTCCACTATTCCTCTCCCAGCCTGCTCCAGCACTTTCTCTTCCAGCTCCCAGGGTCTGTAACTCACCGACTCCAGTGGACTCTTTAAAGTGTCTCAGTAGCACCTCTGCTGCTCTCCTGTTCCCTTGTGTGACTCCAGGAATCACCTCCACTCCTGGCTCCACCCGAACTTCCAGGCCTCAAGGTCATCCCCCCAGACTGAGGGATCCCTCCCGGCTAGAGGCTTCCACAGCACCTCTGCTACATCTTCACACTTCCACCTCCAGCAACTCCTCCCAGACTGACCCAGCCCTGAGTATATGAGAAGGCCTGCCCCCTGCTAATCCAGATTGGGGATTGGTCAGGGCTTTCCATGACACTCCAGATGATGACACCTCTTGTCCCACCTTCATTCTGGAAAGTTCCAGTGCTTCCCAGAAGAAGGTAGGAGGGTCTAGTGGCATCATCTGTTGGACTGCCCCAGTCCTACCTGAGCCACTCCCCAAGCCCAGAACAAAACACTCAGGCCTGCTCTTAGTCAGGCCTGACTAAATTTTCACACAAAAACACCTACACTATGGGGGCGGTACATCAAGAAACATTGTGGGGTTGATTTACTAAAGGCAAATAGACTGTGCGGTTGCGCTTTGTAAGTGCAGTTGCTCCAGTGCTTAGTAAATGAAGCTTCACTTTGCAAAGAATACCCAATCACACACAAGGAAAATAAAAATAGCATTTTTGCTTGCACATGATGGCATGATGGAACTCAGCAGAGCTTCCCCTCATTAACTACAGTCTGATGCAACTGCACTTGCAAAGTGCACAGTCTACATGCCTTTAGTAGACCTACCCCTGTGTCTCACCCTGAGTGGATTTAAGTGTATCTATGTTAAAAATGTAAAATCATTATATTTATTTACACATTGTATTTCAGTTATTTCTAGCCTACACCTATTAATCTGAATGATATTCAATTCTGTGACACATATTTACTATGTCCTGCGAGAAGACACTGCTGTGTTACATATTTCACAGAGCCTGCCTTCTGAACTATAGAGGTGTTTAAAGGAGGAATTCCAGGAGGTGGAGTCAGTACAAGAATTACTGATTGCAGGCAGCAAGGGAATATGTATGTCTTTGGAAAACGAAAGTAAACAGCAGAAGAGAAACTGCAAAGCATGCAGGGAATCCAGGAAGTTGCGGAAAGAGATGGCCAGCAGACAGGCAGCACTGACAACATGAAAGGAGATTTGTCTACTAAGCTTAATTGGATTGTCAAACATAACTATTGTTTGTATTGCTAATATAATGTTGATGCTTTAAAATGAAAATGTATGCTGTGAGCATAGATTTACTTTTAGTGGATACTTTATAAATGGAACAAACACTGAAAGTTGTTTTCCATAATGCTAGAAGACATCTTCAACATGTATGCTGGTCCACCTTTGTCACTATTAACCACTTGCCAACCATAGGCCGTTATACAATATCCCCAGATGGCAGTGGTTATAGGCATTATCCCTGTATTAACATTTTCAGCTGGCGATGCCCTGTACTGCCACTCGATCACTTCTGCGTGTGGCGAAAGCCACTTGATCAATTCTGCCGTCTGATTGCGGAGCTCGGGAGTGCTCTAACCAGCAGCGACAGCTGCACACTATTGTTCCTGGGGTGGGTCTGTTGTTGCGAGTATTTTTTTTTTATGAGCGTTGTTGTCTGGGTGGGGTCCTTGTTATCACACGTCGACAGCGACGACCAATCTC
>BLSH010244386.1:96628-106956 GCA_018402905.1 Glandirana rugosa
AAGACGATAAAATGAGGTGCACAACTCTTCGACGTCCCATCGGTTAGTTGTTCGCAAAGTGACCAAACGGGAATCTTCGGTAGTGTCGGTACGGACGATTACCGTACCGACACTAACCGGTCACGTAGTACACTGGGTCGGAGAAATACTATCTGTCCTCAGAGCAACAGCACAGACAGCAGTAGTAAAGTAATCTATCTCAGGATGCAGGATCAGATCTTAAAATGTCTTAAAATGTCTCAATTCTTTCCCTCACGCCATCAGCTTCCTTTCCCTACACTAACCCAAGAGCATGTGACTGCAGCACTACGTGACTCCAGCTTATAAAGAGGCTGGGTCACATGATGCACTGGCCAATCACAGCCATGCCATTAGCAGGCATGGCTGTGATGGCTTCTAAGGGCAAACCAGTGAAACGCTTGTTGATTGGCTACCCTGCAGCTTCTCAACACGTGGAGTAAAATAGCAGAACCCCGGACCGAACCCGAACGATTTTTGAAATGTCCGGGTCCCTGCCCCGGACACCCGAAAGTTCGGTACGGACCCGAACGTTACAGTCCGGGTTCGCTCAACACTAGCCAGGAGTGTTTGTGATTCCTGGAGTCACACAGGGGAACAGGAGAACAGCGGAGGTGCTATACAATGAGAGACTTTAAAGTGATGCACTGGTTTGGTTCTCCGGATGTTCTGCTGAGAGTAGGCCTCACCATGCACTAGCCGTGATAAGAGAAAGGAACATAAAGCTCGATAAATTTTCTTTCAAGCTGGAAACTAAGTTCTAAACAGCAAATAGCAGCGCCAGTAATACATTGTGACAATCAATAAACAATATATGAGTCTTAAATGGAATTAGACTGAATCATCCCACGTATCCCTTGTGTGGGTCTACCGGTCAATGGGTATCCCTTGTGTGGGTCCGCCGGTCAGTGGGTCACCTCTCCTGGAACTGGTAATAGTCTCTCCCGAATGACTTGTATTATTTGGCCATAATGGGAGGCTGATGATGTCCTCCTATCAACTAAGTTTAGTGCTGGAGAGTTGTGAGGAGTAACAGTCTGCAGAGGGATAGTCTGCAGTGAGAGTGTGCATATACAGGAATGTATATGGAATTTGTTTATTATAATGCTCTTGGGCATTCCACAGTCATCCCTTATCCCCATCCAAGTTATTTCCCCTTAATAAAACAACAAAAACAAGAGCCGGCCTGGTCAGTGTCTACGGATGTGTGAAAGGTGGTGTGATGGAGGAAGCATTAAGGTGAACCACTACTACCAGCCACTCTCAAGGGAGCACATGGCTACAAAAGTAAAAACCACAGGAGACAGTTTTACAAAAAAAATAGTAATAAAAAAAAGTGTACATCCATCGTCAATCACGGCACCAACAGACCGAAAAAGTAAAAAAAAAAAAGAAAAACGCATCCGCCTCTTTCAGAGGCGACTCGCTGAATAGGCTGTCTTCAGTTTCACAGCTCTTATATAGGCAAGGGTGGGGCCACCCGGTGACATAAACGGGTGACCCCGTCCCCTCTGATGTCACATGATCAGCACGCGATCTTTCCGGATAGCACGCCCCAGGCTCCACTTTTTCTTCAGATCCTTGAACTTCTCCCAACTGCTGCTTCCTAATCCCCGCAAAGGCTTGGGTATGGATTCTGGAGGGGAACCCTAAGCTGTTTTTTTTTTTTATCTTGGTGTGAAGTTCCACTTAAAATCTATACCAGACCCAAAGGGCCTTGTATGGATTTTGGGGGGACCCCATGCCGTTTCTTTCTCAGTTCTGTCATAGGGTTCCCCTTAACAACTTCAATACACTGTGTTATATATACTACACTGACTTACTATATATTCTCCACTGTATTATACAGTATCTCACAAAAGTGAGTACACCCCTCACATTTTTGTAAATATTTTATTATATCTTTTCATGTGACAACACTGAAGAAATGACACTTTGCTACAATGTAAAGTAGTGAGTGTAAAGCTGGTATAACAGTGTAAATTTGTTGTTCCTTCAAAATAACTCAACACACAGCCATTAATGTCTAAATCACTGGCAACAAAAGTGAGTACACCCCTGAGTGAAAAGGTCCATATTGGGCCCAAAGTGTCAATATTTTGTGAGAGTAAAGCTGATGGACTAGCCAAGCATGTCTTGATATCTAAACCTTATTAAGCATCTGTGGAGATGAGGTCCTTCCACGCTGCTGCAGATGGTTGCTCCTGTGAACCAGCCACCATAGAAGCTGAGGGTGAGGGTGAATCTGCTCTAGTAAGCAACAGTGAATGTGGTGGATACAAGCCACCTTCAGAGGAGTTGGAGCTGGACTGTGTGCACAGAGTGCAGGGGCCCAGAGGCGAGGAGGTTCCTCTACCCAGGGATGTTCTCGCCAGGGTCCATTTTTATACTATTAAGGAGGAAATAATGCGACAAGCATGGTCCAAGGGCCCTGTAGACTTTGATGGGGCCACTGTGCGACTATTCCCTGACCTTTCCAGGCTCACCCTCTGGATGAGGGGTATCTTCCGCCATTTGTTGGAGATCATTAGGTTTTTTGGAGCTACATATTGCTGGGGACATCCATTCCATTTATCAGTCCAAAAGTGCAATGGCTCCTTTATTTTACGTTGGCCGGAGCAGCTACAGGATCTCTTCTCCTTCCTGGGGGCACCAGAGGTCCCTATCACAAACTGGTTGGACTTTCCAATTACCCCAGGAATTTCACGTCCTGCATCTCTGAGGCTGCAAAGACCCGGAAGACGTAGACAGCACTCCAGTACAAGGGCGGACTCCAGGGCCACACCGTCTTCTTCTGAACTGTGATCAGACTCGTTTTTCTTGAGTGTTGCCTGCCACAAGGGCGGGCGGATGAGAGGTGCTTTATGGTCCACTGTACAATAGTATGGTTTTCCTTCTCTCCGTGACACCCACAGACATTAAGGACCTGAGTTTCAAATGAGCCCCTTACATAAGGGGCCTACCCAGGACTATGATATAGTTAGTAGCACACTCAAATCGGAGGGCTAGGTATTCCCTGAGTCACCGATCTTTTGCTTATCTTCTGCTTATCCCTGCCACTAGAGTCCAGTGGAAAGGCTATTTTCTCATTTGTGTTCTCTCCCTCACTGTTTTTTAGCGAAGTCTTTTTTATTACCTATCTCACAAGTGGCTGGGGGATGTGGCAAGTCCCCCCAGAAGGCTGGGGAGCAAAATGTTTGGTACCACGTGAATTGTGCTAAGTGGTATGCCTTAGTAGGGCTTACTGTTACTGTTCCTAGGTCCCATCATGAGTTAGGCAATCAGGCACCTCAGTTGGTTCAGTGGACACATTCTTACTCTCAGCACGCTGGACTGGTATTCATAGAGGACAAGGGGTTCCATAAACATCCCGCGTGCTGACTGTAGAGGTCCCAGCCTGACATGTTAATATAGGCTCTTACCCGACCGCACGTCTCCCACTGCTTTACAGAGTCAACCTTCCACTTCCCACCAATATGCTGCGCTTATAGGCGCTAGGCTTTTGAGATCTGATTTTAGTTCACTTTCCCAGCACAGTCTATATCTTTTACACCTTCTGTGCTGTCTTTGGTGCTTGTTTCCTCACGTTTCCGGCTTTCCTACCCCCTCCCTCTTTGGTGGGGGGTTCCTTATCCTTTATTCCCTATTCTGCCTTCTCTCTGCTTCATTTTTTAACCCCCCCCCTTTTTAGTATTGTTTTAAAGTTTTTGTTTTTGTTTTTTGAATCGTAATCTCAGGTGGGTGCTAAAACCATGGCACCCTCAGGGGACTCAAGGAACCATCACACAAAGGACGGGTTTAAAGTTACCTCTCTGAATGTTAGGGGACTGGCTACGCCAGAGAAGTGGTCCAGACTACTCTCAGATCTTAAAAAACTCTGTACTTAAGTGGTGTTTTTGCAAGAGACCCACTTTAAACAAATTGCGGTCCCAAGGCTCTCCAACCATGACTTCCCTATGCATCATCACCTTTATCAAAGTCCAAGGGTGTCAGCATATTGATAGCAAAATCAGTCCCATGGACCCTCTTGGAGGAGCGGGCTAGCCCGCTGGGTCGTTACTTACTGTTAAAGGGGAAAATCTGAGTTACCACAGTGACCCTGGCCAATATTTATTTTCCCAGCTCTGATCAGCTTGGTTTTCTGAGGTCTCTAGTTCCTATCCTGCTGGACTTCTGGGAGTGTACCTTTATGTTGGCTGGAGATTTCAATTTCCCCCAGAGCCATTACTGAATGTCTCATGAGGGGTTTCTCACATCTCCTAAACTTATTTAAAAAAATTAAAGGCCGAACTGTTCAATTTAAACATGGATGACCCCTGGAGAATCATGCATCCGAGGGATAGGGATTATACCTATTATTCCTCGGTGCATCATACTTATTCCAGAATTGATATTTTTTTTGATCCAGCACAAGGATCTACCATTAGTCACCTCCTCCCAAATTGATATTACATCACTGTCTGAACTTGCTCTGATCCACCTGACTTTGAGATGAGAAGCAGCTTCCGCTAGCCCGCCTACCTGGAGGCTTAATGAGATTTTGGTACAGATGCCGGGAAATAGATAAGGTACTTTCAGACTACTTTTCAGATAATCCTGACCCATCCATGAAGCCTGCATCAGACTGGAAAGTGAGTAAATGCGTTGTATGGGGGTGTTGATCTGGATAGCGGCCCACAGGAAGCGGGAGAGGTTTCTGCAGATCGACTCGCTTATTTCACAGGTGCGCTCCTTCAAGTTACTACATAAACGGTCATTGGCAGAAGCCCACCTCATGGACCTGTTGAAGGCCAGGGAGGCCTTAAATGATCTTCTTTACCAAAAGACCACACATTGCCTGGCATGGGCTAGGCACTCCCTATTCGAATCTTCAAAAAAACCTGGCTCAATGCTGGCCAGAGCTTTACAAGGTCTGAGGAAGCGCACCTTCATTCCTCACATCACCAATAGGCAGGGGAACAAAGTGAACACTTTCAAAGAGATAGCTCAGGAGTTTTAAGATTTTTATCAGAAGCTGTATAATTTACACCCTAATTTGACTCCTGAGGAGGTTACAGAACGAACAGAGTTGGCTAGAGGATACCTTAGTGCCTCTGGCATGCCCTCATTACCACAAGAGATTAAAGACGCCCTGGAGACTGAGATTACAGCAGAGGACCTTAATGTAGCCATGGCCCAGATGAAACCTCGTAACGCTACGGGGCCTGGCGGCTTTACGTTGACATATTACCAGACTTTCTCTTCTACACTGACCTCACATTTCTTGACAACCTATAACTTTTTGACAGGGGAGGGCACCATGCCAGTGGATGTTTTGAGGGCCTACATATCACTGATATATAAAGAGAGAAAGGACCCATCCCAGTGCAGAAATTACAGTCCAATTGCGCTACTTAATGTAGACGTAAAGATTTTTTCCAAAATTTTGTCTAACCGGCTTTTACCTGGCGAAGATAATACCGCCAGGGTGTTTAACCTCATGCATGCCGCCTTTCAGGGAGACCTTTCCTACTGCTTTCAACAGACGAGGAGAAAGCTTTTGACAGGGTGGCCTGGCATTTTATGTGGGCCACCCTGTCTCACATAGGGTTGGGCCCTAACATGCTCTGATGGATCCTTGCTCTCTATTCCTCCCCCTTCAGCTTCCATGCGGGTTAACTGGCGCTCTGACTTTTTAGACTCAGCGAACGGGAGGAGACAGGGTTGCCCCCTGTCCCCGATCATCTTCATCCTGATGCTAAAGCCCTTCCTGTGTGTCGTCAGAAGCAACTCCAACATTGTGGGGATACAGAAATCCATGGGGCATCATAAAATTGCAGGGTACGCAGATGACCTGATCTTTTTTTGTATACTCCCCAAGGATTACACTTCCCAATATCTTAGAGGCTCTACAGGTGTATGGGGAACTATCGAACTTTAAGATTAATGTGGCCAAGTCCACAGCACTAAACATAATGATCTCAGAGTCTGATGCCCAAAGAGAACGCTCTTCCTTTGCGTTCCACTGGGCGAATACCTCCATAAGGTATTTGACGTTTAACATCACTCCAGACCTGACCAATTTGTATTCTTCCAATCTAATACCCTTACTTCACAAATTGAAAATAGAGCTTCAACAGTGGCTCAACCTGACCGTGCTGTGGTTTGGGCGGTGTGCAGCAGTAAAAATGACTGTTCTCGCTAGGATTTTATGTATACTTCAGGCAATGCCGGTCCGTGTTCCTTTGGTGTTTTTCAAACAGCTCCGAGTGCTTTTTAGAGACATTATCTGGTCCCACAGGTCCCCGAGGATAAAAAGGAACACTCTGTCCTTGCCAAAGGTGAGAGGGGGTATGGGGTTCCTCGACCTCTTCAAGTACTACAGGGCAGTGCACCTCTTGAGGGTCGTGGATTGGCATTACAATGCAGATTCTAAGCAGTGAGTGGCGATGGAGATTGAGGATACCTCTATTCCTCTCTTGTTGTCACCTTGGCTCATGTGAGGGACCACCCTCTGTTAGGGGCGATGCTGGGGGTGGTGCGAATGACCTTCCGCGCTTCTAATTTTGAACCGCTAGCCTCCTCGATGGCTCCGGTCATAGGTAACCCTGATTCAATTCCCAGCCTAACCAGTAGAGGGGTGCGGCACTGCAGGGGAAGTATCAAGTAGTGGATGTTTGGCCACATCTCCAGGCTCTTAGATCCGCCATGAGACAATCTGAGCACCAGCCAAGTAAGACATTTCCTGCAGTCCCTTCAGAAGGCACAATATAACCCACATGACCTCACTCCATTTGCAGCGTTGTGCAGGAAAGGGGAGCCTATCAGGCACACATTGGCCCTGCTTTACAGATATCTGTCAACCAATACAGACGAACCGATACCGACATTTGTTCAGTGTTGGAAGAAGGACTTAGACACACAGTTTACTCCACGTCAAGTAGAAAAAATCCTCCTGCTGGCACACAAATCCCCTATTGCAAGCCAATATCAGGAAGTCGGGTATAAAATTTTATCCCAATGGTTCAGGGTACCCCACATACTCCATCAGATGGACAGGGCTTTTCCTGACACATGTTGGCGATGTGGAGCAGAGGGTGGCACGATCTTCCACATATTCTGGTCCTGCCCCACGCTATTGTCTTTTTGGGGGAGGAGACATCCACTATCAAAAATTTGACTTCAGTAGACTTGAATGATAATCCGGCCGCTTGTCTTCTGCACCTGACAGAGAGACCCCTTCGGAAGTACAAGAAAACTCTGCCAATGCAGTTACTCAATGCAGTGAGGGCATGTGTCCCGGCATTGTGGAAACAGCCTCAACCCCCCCGACCAGGGCCCTGTGGTACTCCAAAATAAATCATATTCACCGTATGCACCGTTTACAACATGGAAGAACAATTTAGGGATAAATGGAGACCATGGAGGTATTTCACGGGTACGGAGGCCTATCTCCGAGAAGTGGCCCTCCCTGAATCTCCACGGAGTTAATTTTAGGTATCACGCCCCAATATGATATTGAGGTGACCGTTTACTCCCCTGAGAGAGTGAACCTCTGGTTCCCCTCCCTTTTTTCCCTCCCTCTCTTCTTTTCCTCTACCGCTGGCACTCCTTCCCCATCTGGTTCCCCATTTTTTCTCTTGCTAATCTGCTATTTAGTTACTAATCATGTAAAAGTAAAATTAGAAGACTTCTTAGGAGATGAGTGCACCCAGATACTTAATAACAGATCAATATAAAGAAGTATGTTATTGGAATTGCTTTCAAATATGCTTACTCTGATCTCTTGATGTTCATCATATTCTCAGTTGGCATTTCATATTAGTGTGTTTTGAATATTTGTATTCCGGGGTCTGGTAGGCCCCTTGCTTAATTCTGATTTAAGAGTTTATTGATGACGCAAAGATATTTTGGAACAATCAACGAATTTACACGGATCGTGTACATATACACCGCCGGATGTATACCACTTTGTGGAGGCCCGATGGCTTCTCTGTCAAGTTTGGTGATATGTAATCTGACGTGGTTCGATATCTTTTTGAGATACTTTGCCATATTAAAAAGAATTTAAAAAAAACAGGTGCAGAAAAAATTGGCTTTGGGTGTTGGTGCTGCCTGAACACTGTAAACCCTCACAGTTACTCTTCTTGAGTGCAGGAACGGGCCCTGTTGTTGAAAAAATTATTTTAAAAATTGTAATTACAAGCCCCAGTGAAACAGGTGCAGAAAAATTGGGCCTTGGGTGTTGGTGGTGCCCTAAACCAAAAATATTGCTGGAAGCTAGCATAATCAAGATTCAGAATTAGGCAGCATAGGTAGTCTTCAAGGGATCCCAGATCCCTAGCAAATTCAATGGCTAACATCAGCATCAGGGGATTGATATCTGCTGATCCAGGAATTATTCCTTTTTTATAAATGTGAGCCTATCAACGGAGTCTGTGGACAGGCACACTCTTTGATCTGTTACAAACCCTTCAGCAGCACTGAATGTCTGTTCAGAAAGCACGCTGGATGCAGGGCAGACCAGTAGATCGATTGCATATTGTGCAAGTACTGGCCAGTGGTCCATCCTCAAGACCCAGTAACCCATTGGATGCTCTGTTGGAAAGGTCTCCAAGTCTGCTCTTGCCCCTAGATATTCCTGCACCATATAATGCAGATGCTGGCGATGGTTGCTTAAACTTATCAGCCCTTGGTGCTAAGGTCTGAAAAATTGATAAAAGGCATTGTTAAGCCGGACACCTTCTCAGCCGCTCTTCCTCTGACCAAACGAAGCCTCAGAAACACGTTGTACAGCAACAGGAAGTAGTAACCTCCCAGGGTCTGGAAAGGCATTACACAAACTTTTCTTCAAGGTATCCTGAAGATATATCATCCTCTGCTCCCTCTGCAAAGGCAGGATGAGTTCTGCAACTTTACCCTTGTAATGTGGATCAAGAAGGGTTGTCAGCCAATAATGATCACTCTCCTTGATACCATGAATCCTAGGGTCCTTTCGCAAGCTTTGCAGAATCAGGGAGCCCATGCAGTGTAAGTTCTCTGGGTCAATAAGGATGACATTGTCAGGAACTACCTTCTCCCAGCCACTTACAACTCCTTGGGTTTCTGGGGACTGAAAACATCCCTTGAAGACTGCTGTGTGTTATCCTCTACATCCAAAGCCTGAGAGAGCTGCTGAATTGAACTTTGCTTTATGACTGAAACAAAAAGGTTTGCATTATCTTTGTTTTGTAGGTGACTGGCAAAAGCCCTTCACCTCTGAGTTAGGTAAACTGGATATGTTTAGTTAGTGCCTGGATGGCACAGATTTATTTTCTGTTTTGTTTATTTAATTTTACATGCAACCTTGTAAATAAACCTGGCTAGAAGTCCGATTTTAAGAAAACCTGCCATTTGGACTACCTTATTCCAGGGAAGGTGATCCCCACTGAGCTAACCCCCCACATAATATATATACAGTATCTTGCAAAAGTGAGTACACCCCTCACATTTTTGTAAATATTTTATTCTATCTTTTCATGTGACAACACTGAAGAAATGACACTTTCCTACAATGTAAAGTGAGTGTACAGCTTGTATAACAGTGTAAATTTGCTGTCCCCTCAAAATAACTCAACACACAGCCATTAATGTCTAACCGCTGGCAACAAAAGTGAGTACGCCCCTAAATGAAAATGTCCAATTTGGGTCCAATTAGCCATTTTTCCACCCTGGTGTCATGCAACTTGTTAGTGTTACAAGGCCTCAGGTGTGAATGGGGAGCAGGTGTGTTAAATTTGGTGTTATTGCTCTCACTCTCTCATACTGGTCACTGAAAGTTCAACATGGCACCTCATGGCAAAGAACTCTCTGAGAATTTGGCGACATACCAGAACCGGTGGTACGACGTCGAGTCAAAGTCCCAGAACCGTTAGAAGAATATCGGATCCGGTAGAAATACATCTCGTTGTTAAGAAAAAAGTCTAGGAGTCTCTCAAGAAACGGTACTCCACGGTACAACTTGAAAGTCACTGGTCATACTCTCTCACTCTCGTTATTGTGGTTTAAATTGTGTGGACGAGGGGTAAGTGTGGACTCCGGAACATTGTGATTGTTCAACGTACTGTGGTCCCACCTTTTTACCGATTAACCTGGGTTTAACCTGTAAAAGTAAATCCCCGCATGAGTGAAAACAACGGTCGCCAATCTGTAATTACCGACACACAACTCAATAAAACTCCCCTGTCGTTTAAATGTGACAATATGTTCGACATGTGAGTGAAATGTAACATCCTTTCACAGTAAAGAAGTCACAACAGTGTACTTTTCTATCTTATTTTATAAATGTTTTT
>BLSH010244386.1:106966-126753 GCA_018402905.1 Glandirana rugosa
CTCTCTGAGGATCAGAAAAAAAGAATTGTTGCTCTACATAAAGATGGCCTAGACTATAAGAAGTTTGCCAAGACCCTGAAACTGAGCTGCAGCATGGTGGCCAAGACCATACAGCGGTTTAACAGGACAGGTTCCACTCAGAACAGGCCTCGCCATGGTCAACCAAAGAAGTTGATTGCACATGCTCAGCATCATATACAGAGGTTGTCTTTGGGAAATAGACATATGGGTGCTGCCAGCATTGCTGCAGAGGTTGAAGTGGTGGGGGATCAGCCTGTCAGTGCTCAGACCATACGTAGCACATTGCTTCAAATTGGTCTGCATGGCTGTCATCCTAGAAGGAAGCCTCTTCTAAAAACTATGCACAAGAAAGCCCGCAAGCAGTTTGCTGAAGACAAGCAGACTAAGGACATGGATTACTAGAACCATGTCCTGTGGACTGATGAGACCAAGATAAATGTATTTGGTTCCGATGGTGTCAAGCATGTGTGGAGGCAACCAAGTGAAGAGTGCAAAGACAAGTGTGTCTTGTCTACAGTCAAGCATGGTGGTGGGAGTGTCATGGTCTGGGGCTGCATGAGTGACTGAGGAGCTACAGTTTATTGAGAGAACCATGATTTCCAACATGTACTGTGACATACTGAAACAAAGCATGATCCCCTCCCCTCGGAGACTGAGTGTTAGGAAAAAGACAGATTCTGGCCGTATCTGGCTGTCTGCACGTTCGCGGCAATGGCGCCAAGCGGCCTGTTTAAGCAGACATCACCCTGCAGCAGATGCTGTCCGTTATACAGTGTTCTGGTGTCTTGTGACCCCTGTATCTGCTCTGAGAAGATTTCCTGTCTTTGTGACCCCGACTTTACCTTGGACTTGTTGCTTTCTGCCTGCCCTGACCCCCGGCCTGTCTACGACTATTCTACGGCCTGATCCTGTTGTACTTCTGATGCCCGCACGTTGCCGACCCTGCCTGCATCCCGACCATCCGCTTGCCTGAACCTCCTGTACCGCACTGCCAGCCTGTTACTGACCCGGACAGCACCACCCCACCTCTGCCAAGCACGAGCTAAAGAATCTGAGAGTAAAGGTGATGGACTGGCCTAGCATGTCTCCAGACCTAAACCCTATTGAGCATCTGTGGGGCATCCTCAAACGGAAGGTGGAGGAGCGCAAGGTCTCTAATATCCACCAGCTCGATGATGTCGCCATGAAGGAGTGGAAGAGGACTCCAGTGGCAGCCTGTGACACTGTGGTGAACTCCATGCCCTAGAGGGTTAAGGTAGTGCTGGAAAATAATGGTGGCAGCACAAAATATTGACACTTTGGGCCCAATTTGGACATTTTTACTTAGGGGTGTACTTACTTTTGCCAGCGGTTTAGACATTAATGGCTGTGTATTGAGTTATTTTGAGGGGACAGCAAATTTACACTGTTATAGAAGCTGTGCACTCACTACTTTACATTGTAGCAAAGTGTCATTTCTTCAGTGTTGTCACATAAAAAGATATAATAAGATATTTACAAAAATGTGATGGGTGTACTCACTTTTGTGAGATACTGTATATATATATATATATATATATATATATATACAGTATCTCACAAAATTGAGTACACCTCTCACATTTTTGTAAATATAGGGTTTAGGTCTGGAGACATGCTTAGCCAGTCCATCACCTTTACCCTCAGCTTCTTTAGCAAGGCAGTGGTCATCTTGGAGGTGTGTTTGGGGTTGTTACCAAGTTGGAATAATGCCCTGCGGCCCAGTCTCTGAAGGGAGGGGATTATGCTCTGCTTCAGTATGTCACAGTACATGTAGGCATTCATGGTTCCCTCAATGAACTGTAGCTCTCCAGTGCCGACAGCACTTATGCAGCCCCCAACCATGACACCCTCACCACCATGCTTGAGTGTAGGCAAGACACACTTGTCTTTGTACTCCTCACCTGGTTGCCGCCACACACGCTTGACACCATCTGAACCAAATAAGTTTATCTCAGTCTCATCAGGCCACAGGACATGGTTCCAGCAATCCATGTCCGTAGTCTGCTTGTCTTCAGCAAACTGTTTGTGGGCTTTCTGTTTGCGGGCATCATCTTTAGAAGAGGATTCCTTCTGGGGCGACAGCCATGCAGAGAATATGATGTAGTTTGCGGCGTATGGTCTGAGCACTGACAGGCTGACCCCCCACCCCTTCAACCTCTGCAACAATCCTGGCAGCACTAATATGTCTATTTTCCAAAGACAACCTCTGGATATGACGCTGAGCACTTGCACTCAACTTCTTTGGTTGACCATGGCGAGGCCTGTTCTGAGTGGAACCTGTCCTGGTAAACCACTGCAGCTCAGTTTCAGGGTCTTGACAATCTTCCTATAGCCTAGGCTATCTTTATATAGAGCAACAATTCTTTTTTTCAGATCCTTAGAGAGTTCTTTGCCATGATGTGCCATGTTGAACTTCCAGTGACCAGTATGAGAGAGTGAGAGCAATAACACCAAATTTAACACACCTACTCCTCGTTCACACCTGAGACCTTATAACACAAACAAGTCACATGGCACCGGGGAGGGAAAATGGCTAATTGGGCCCAATTTGGGCATTTTCACTTAGGGGTGTACTTACTTTTGTTGCCAGCAGTTTAGACATTAATGGCTGTGTTTTGAGTTATTTTGAGGGGACAGCAAATTTACACTGTTATACAAGCTGTACACTGACTACTCTACACTGTAGCAAAGTGTAATTTCTTTAGTGTTGTCACAGGACAAGATATAATAAAATATTTACAAAAATGTGAGTGGTGTACTCACTTTTCTGAGATACTGTATATATATATATATATATATATTAGACTGTATATATATATATATTAATACACTACCTGCACTGACTGTATATATAGTCTACACTGAATGCACTGTATATAAAGTTTACACTGAATGCAGAGTATATATACTGTGTCCGGGGGGGCCAGGGAGCGGGTGCGGCGGACTCGATCGCCGCCGGCTACCCGCGATGCCCCCCCGCAGTGAAAGAACGGAGGTCCGTGTATGTAAACACGTGTATGTTCTGTTGAAAGGGGAAGGACGATGATCACAGGCTTCCTCTATATGGAAGCCATGATCATCCCCTTTCCCCAGCCAGGGCAGCCCCCACACAGTTAGAACACACCCAGGGAACACAGTTAACCCTTAGAGCGCCCCCTGCAGGTTAACCCCTTCACTGCCAATGGCATTTACACAGTAATCAGTGCATTTTTATAGCACTGATCGCTGTATAAATGCCAATGGTCCCAAAAAAGTGTCAAAATGGTCCGACATGTCCGCTGCAATATCACAGTACCACTAAAAATCGCAGATCACTGCCATTACTAGTAAAAAATAAAAAAAAATAAAAACCCCAGAAATTAATTCTCATCATCCATAAACGCGGCAACTTTTGCGCAAACCAATCAATAAACACCGAATGAGATTTTTTTCACCAAAAATATGAGAAAGAATATAAATCGGCCAAAACCATTGGAAAAAAATGTTTTTTTATATAATTTTTTTGGATTTGTATTTTAGCAAAAAGTAAGAAATTCGTTTTTTTTTTTGCAAAATTGTCGCTCTTCTTTTGTTTATAGCGGCGATCAGAAATGACGCAGAGGCAATCAAATACCACCAAAAGAAAACTCTATTTGTGGGAAAAAAAGGATACAAATTTTGTTTGGGTACAGCGTCACACAACCACCCAATTGTCAGTTAAAGCGATGCAGTGCCGAAAAGTGCTCTGGTCCTAAAGTGTGAAATCCTTCCAGAGCTGAAGTGGTTAATAAAAGCTCCATTTGTTCTACAAGATCCAGGGCATTGGGCTTTTCCTTCAGACTCATCGCCATCACTTCTGCAAAGCCCATAGAATTGGCCACTGGAAAAGAAATAACTCCCGCTGGATATTATATCATACAATAAAATATTGATCGGTTCCTTCATTAATAATCACTTAAAAATTAAAAACTAAAATCTTGGCGAACAGATTGTCCTCTTTCATAGGGAATTATATCCACGGGGACCAGGTGGGATTTAACCCTGGGAGGCAGGGACCCGACCAAATTTGCAGGGCAGTGGACCTCGTCTCGCTCCTCAGATCGGGTGGTATAGCGGGCCCCCAAAAAGAGGGGTTTTTACTTTCTGTTGATCTTCAAAAAGTGTTTGATACAGTTGAATGGCCCTATTTGTTTGAGGTCCTTGAACACTGGGGCTTCGGCCCTCGTTTCCTGCAGATTCTCAAAGCATTATATGCCAACCCCAGCACCCGAATGAAACTGAAAAATTACTTCTGTGACCCGTTCACTATTCACTGGGGCACCAGACAGGGTTGCCCGCTCTCCCCTCTGATCTTTGTAATCGCTATAGAACCCTTGGTGATTGCAATCAGGGATCATCCTGGGGTCCGGGGAGTGAGATGTGGTCCACACACTTATAAATGTGCCCTCTTCACTGACTACCTTCTATTATTCATCACTTCCCCCTTTATCTCGGTCCCGAACATCCTCCATCTTCTTGAGGATTTCGGTAGGGCATCAGGACTGAGAGTTAATATGTCTAAATTGGCGGCCCTAAATATCAATGTGCCTGAGAGGACTGTGCAAAAAATTAAAGATCTCTACCAATTCCCCTGGAGCCCCAACCAAATCCCATACCTAGGTATCAAATTGGCACCCAGTATAGACCAGTTGTATAGGACTAACTACCCCTCTTTATATAAACAACTTTCGGAGGATCTCGCTTCTTGTGAGAGAATGGGTATCTCTTGGTTGGGGAGGCTTTACTCGGTCAAGATTACCCTCTTACCGAAGGTCCTCTATCTCTTTAGATCCCATCCTATCTCCATAATCAAACCACAATTACTTAAGTTCCAATCCCGAATTAAAAAAGTTCATCTGGGGAGCAAAGGGCTTTAGGTGCCCGGCGGAAGTAACTGTTGCAACCAAGGGGGTCTGGGACTCCCTAACCTGTGGAGGTACTACCAGGCAGCCCAATAGGCTCAATTCTCTATCATCTACGCTTCTTCCAACAGACCAGACTGGGTGGGGATCGAGAGACAGGCTGTCCCTCTCAATATCATTGACTATTTAGTTTGGACCCCTCCAAAGTCGAGACCCTCAATCTTGTCCCCTACGTTATCCTATTCAATTGCTCTGTGTGACTCGCTAGTCAGGGCCTCTGGATTGGTTTCTGGCATTAGCCCTTTGCAGCATGTATAACCCCTGCTTCCCTCTGGGCCAGGATATTCGAGCATTTGAGTGGTGGACCAACAAAGGGCTCTATAAAACTGGCCACTATCTATCCTTGTCGGGCCCCATCTCCTTGGAATATTGCACCAGTAAGCTAGATATGCCCCAGTCGGAAAGATTTTGCTTCCATCTAATCCAACATTATATTGCCTCTCTATGGAGGGACAAACCAGCTCTAGAGGGAATCACCCCCTATGAGAAGTGGTGTTCCGATATCTCCTCGCAAAAGGGGGGCATTTCCATTATATACACATAATTGACGGAACTCCCCCTGAAACCTCCATATGCTAAGCACTGGGAGAGAGGTTTGAACCGGTCTTGGGATGCAGACAAATGGTTTTCCATCTTCCTGAAATCCTCTAAGGGGATGGTTAACATTTCTCTGGTGGAGGCCAATGTAAAATTGATCTCTCAGGACTTGGTCCCTACCCGCCTCTCACTTATGTTCCCAAATTCATCTCCTTTTATGCTTTAGAGGGTGTGATCTTCTGGGTTCTTACTTTCACACATGGTGGGAATGTCCGAGGATCAGGGGGTTTTGGAACAGAATTTTCTCATTGCTGAGGAAGGTCATGGAACAAGCGATACCCCAAGACCCAGAAATCGCCTTTTTGCATCTTAGGCTGGAGGGTCTCTCTAAGCTCATGTACAAACTAACTCAATTCATTTTACTGGGCGCCAAGATCACTCTAGTGAGGACTTGGAGGAGACCATCTGTCTCCTTTAATGCATCAAAAAAGAAATTCACATGGATAATAACCCAAGAGAAGTTTGCCAATGCCCTTCTGGACTCCTCGGACAAATTTGATCTGGTATGGGACCCCTGGCAGAAATACCTCAATCTTCCTTCCTAACTGGCGCCCCTTATTCCCTTCTTTTCTTTTTTCTCTTTCCTTTCTTCTGCTCTCTAGTTTGCGCCTCATCTCCTTCTTTTTCTGCTTAAGATTACATTTTGGATGATGTTCTTTAGTATCCAACATGGTTGTGGTCTGTCGGGTCATTTGGCCCTAAGAAAGTTCAAATAAATAGAGTTTATCTATCACTAATGGGTCAAATGTGGTATGCTCTGGGGTGGGTGTCCCGTGGGTGGGTTTATCTTCCTACTCTGGTCGCAGCTTGATCCCGCATGGGGCGTCCCGGGGGGGAGATATGGACTTGGCTCGGGGCCCCCGCGCCTTTATGCCGTTGGGGTATGGATGTATGTTTGCCTGACAACTGTTCTCAATGACTTTGTTATTAGTAGTAAGGCCTACCCTTACTCTCCGTGTATTTTCATTGTTTTGATGTTATTGCTCTTTTGAAAACTCAATAAAATCTTTTCAAATTAAAAAATATATATATATATACTAATTGGTTTCATGAGATAAATGCCGCACATGTCAAAGGAATAATGCATGCCTTACTTTATGAGTGTTTTTTGATGAATGGCAAAAAAAAATTTGGAAAAAAATGCTATGCACTATTTTACCACTAATCTTAAAGCGATAAATACCTTTTCATGAATTTAATCCAGTGTAACTTATCATTAGTTACACCAGTCGGAGGGCTAAATTCATGAAACAATATTTACCGCTATAAGTTTAGCAGTAAAATATTGCATCTATTTCTGAAAGCATTCTTAACTTACAGCATTTTTTACATCTGCCTAAAACATTTGTACAGTACTGTACATGCAGTGTAACATACATCTATGTGATTGGGATTTTACAGTAAGTCATGGAATATGCCTTTATAGAGTTGTGCACAAATAAACGGTGACATTTTTAAAGAATTTGGGTTGGATGAGTTTTCTGTGTTGCTTATAATACTTGATTTTATGGGACGACAACTTTCTGAGGTGAATTGTTAAATAAAATATTTCTCACTTTACATATATAAACATTGTTCTTTTTCTCATATTTGCTTGTGTATTCTACAATTTTTCTACAATACGTACAAGTAAAAGTATGCAAAGGCAATAAAAAAAATACAAAAATACTTTGCAAAGCAACATTGGAGTATCTTCCCACAGACTTTTTTAAATAAAAATTTTACCTAAGAAGAAGATTAATTTTGCCAAAATTTTAGTGCACAGTAAATCTGTAATTTGGCAGTGAAATCAATTTGACTAAAACCACTCATCCCTACTTCTTAACCCTTAAATCCACACTTACATACTGTCCTTTAGCTGATGGACTTAATACTTAGTGAGGAGAATTGGGCAAATAGGTAAGCATTTAATTTTAATTACCCAACCAGTTGTTATGATTAACTGCTAATTCTAAAGACAAAAAAACAAATCAATACACAACAGTGATGAAAAAACATGCATGGCCCTATTTTGGCAACACAACACACTACATTGCATGTTATATACAGTTAATGGCATATGCACATTAGAGCAGGTGTGTTGCCATGCATTCATTAAAAAAAATCACTCAAATTATCTAATCATGTGCACATTAAATAGATAAAAAAGGGAATTTGCTTTCCACAAAATTACATTACTGAAGTAATTTTTCACCTTTTTTCAGACTAAAGGTTCTCAAATCCTTTAGTAAATCAGTATTTGTGTGTGTTCCACATTTTATGCATCTATTTAACTACATTAATTTCTGATTTTTTGATAGGACAACTTTCTACACAGAGAAGAAATAATACATAAAATGTATCTTGTCTGAAAGAATATATTTTAGAATTTACTGTCATGCTTAAAATACTGACTTAATGTAATGGGCAAACTGCTCAAGATTGGATGACCAGTGATCATTAGAATTCCTTCTAATTTTTCACTTTTAAATTAGTTTTAGGAAAAAGAATAAAAATAGGTAGATGTTTTTAACCTTTTTTCAGTGTTATGTATGAACAATTTAAAAATATCTGCTTCAATTAAGTTTGTCTCCTAAAAACAATTATAGAAAAAGACATACATTTATGGGAAAGGGGGTATAAACCAGTGATTCAGAATGAAGCACATGAGAGTATGAAAGCAAGGGAAAAGTACTGTTGTAGCTAGGAGGAAGGAAGTGCTCTTCTCGGGTGTAATTAGAGTGTGTTTTCTAAACTGAGAAGTGCTCCTAGGTTTATTGTTATTCACGAAGGCTGAAGACACTTGAGAAAAGTGTGGTTATATCACATCCAATATTTGTCTGCATTTAAAAGACATTGCAATAGACCTCTGACATTAGGTTCCTGTATGGTAGACATCTACTTTTTCCTGTCCTGAATTGCAGCACCATGTCTATCTGAAAAAATGGAATATCATGTTCAGGCATTTAGATTAAATTAAATTGAATCTAAAGTTTACTTAATTTTTTAGGTTTGTTTCACCTTTTAATAACTGAGATTTGTTTTTACCTTACGGTAAACGGGGGTTGATTTACATAAACTGGACAGCGCAAAATCTGTTGCAGCTTAGCATAGAAACCAATCAACTTCCAGGTTTTTTTGTCAAAGCTTAACCTCCCTGGCGATATTCCCGAGTGTGGCTCGGGGTTAATTTTCACTGGTAAAAGCAGTAACCCTGAGCCACACTCGGGAGCGCATCGCAGGATCCAGGCAAAGTTACTTACCTTGTCCCCAGGATCCTGCGATGTCCTCCCGCTGTGTCTGTGTCCTCTGTCCGATGTACTGTGTGCCGGGCTCCGCTCCCTGCGAGCGTCGCGTTTCATGGAGACGGAGTCCGGCAGCAAATTCAAAAAGTGAATCACACATAACATATACAGTACACTGTAATCTGTAAGATTACATTACTGTATCAAATCATTTCACATCCCTCTTGTCCCTAGTGCTTTGTCCAGTGCCCTGCATGCACTTTTATATTATGTATGCCATTCTTTCTGTCTGGAAATTTGAGAATGTCCATGGCATCCAAAAAGCTTCCCTTTACGTCAAAATTAGTTTTTGACCTGCTAGAAAACAGCTATAGTAAATAAGAATCACTTGCAGAATTGAGCGATACTGATTTGTGGGGAAATTCGTCATCAGACACTGAAATTGAGGACAGTGACAATTCTGCAACTGAGAAAATGTCAGTGTTTTTATTTGATTACATTATTGAATACATTTTATTATTATTATTTTTAATAATTATTTGTAGTTATTTATTATATTATAATTTATGATTTCGTGTGTCAAACTTTATCATACCCAGAATGTCTACTAGACTCTTGTTTGGACAGATTTAAGTGAGTTATTGCTAAGAATTACAGGCCTGCAATAGAAAATGCCAAATTTCTATGCGAGACATACCGTACCACTTTGATACGCAAAAATCTGACATAATCATACCGCCAGGGAGGTTAAAGTGATTGTAAAGTCTTGTTTTATTTCTATAAAAATAACAAACATGTTATACTTACTGCCCTGTGCAGTGGATTTGCACAGAGCAGCCGGATCCTCCTCTTCTTGGGTTCCTCTTCTGTGCACCTGGCCCCTCCCTCCTGTTGAGTGCCCCCACAGCAAGGAGCTTGCTATGGGGGAACCCAAGCTGAGTCACAGCTCCCTGTGTCCATTCAGACATGGAGATGCAGCATGCCCTGCCCCTCTCTCTCCTGATTGGCTGACTGACTTTGATTGACAGCAGTGGGAAACAATGGCGCCGCTGCTGTGTCTCAGCCAATCTGGAGGAAGAGTCTCAGACAGCCAAGACACTCGTGGACATCGCTGTATAGAGATGGGGCTCAGGTAAATATTAGAGGGGCTGGGGGGCTGCTGCACACGGAAGGCTTTTTTTCTTAATGCATAGAATGAATTAAGATAAAAAACCTTCTGACTTTACAACCCCTTTAATTGAACAAGCTAAAGTTAGAAGCTGATTGGCTACCATGCACAACTGCACTAGATTTTGCACTAGTTTTAGTAAATGAACCCCTTACCCCTTGATACCTCTATTTGCTTGTCCTGTTATGTGTTAGGTATAAGAGAGTATAATGTGTCGTAAGTTGGTTTTTAATTCCCCTGCAATGCCTCCATACCTATAACCTTAAAAAGCAAGTGTGTAAAACTCACAATTCTCCAAGCATGGTAGGTAGACTGCAGTTGCTGATGAACAAGATCTGGGGATCACACTGAAGCCCAGTTCGCACTACAAATTCTGTGTTCCCTCATGTGTTTCTGCACCCCTTTTTGATACGTTCTAGTGTGTTTTTTTTCCCCCTCTTTTTAGTTCATCTCAAATTCAGGACTTGTGAAGTCTGGTGCATTTTTGATGCATTTGTGATATATTCCAGTGCATTTTTGATGTATCTTGTCACGTTCCACATGTGTTCCATACAGAAAAAATGGCAACATGTTCTATTTTTGTTGACTGCACTGGAACGCACTGCACTGGTTTGAACTATGGCTGTTAAAATACATGGAAAACACCGGACAGCATTTTTTGTGATCTAGACTTGATTTGCAGCAAGATTTCAGTGCTTACCCTTTCAAATAGCTGGTAATGCAACCATAGAAAATCGACATGCGTTAGACAGTGACACATATATAGTATTTAATAACTGATAGTTTTTAGGGGTTAATGTTCATATAGGCAGGCTAAGGGAGATGAGGGGTAATATAGGGGTCACTAGGGACCCCAGCTACTCGGACAGTTTCTCTGTGCATCCAGCCATCAAATGACAGCTCAGTACACAGCAATCACCCATCACACTGGATCAGCTGCCCTACAGCTATTTATCCAGTGCTGTTTACAAAGGGTGCAGGTTAAATAAAGGACCACCTATCTGCCATTGAAAAATGGCACAAAAGGAGTTAATGCAAGCATTTATAACATACTTTAAATTGTCATTGGCCTGATTTTAAAGTTGTTCTAAAGACTAAACATTTTTTACCTTAATAAATTCCTTTCAATAAGGTAAAAATGTTTAGGCATCGGTTTTGGCCCCTAACCCCCTCCCCTTTTACTTATCTGAGACCAGCGCTGTGCATATCTGAAGCTCTTCTCTCATCTCACTTCCATGCCTCACTGTCTTTGCTGGGGCCCCAGGAGCCCTCAGTGCTGTCAATCAAAGCCAGTGACGAGGAAGCGAGTAACGTTGCTGAGTCCAGCTGTCTGTGTCAATGGACATAGAGGCAGGGCTTGGGAGCAGGCACACCCACAAGTGGCCCCATGGGAAGCGGCTTCCTATGGGAGCACTGGAAAGAGAGAAGGGGCCAAGAGTGCCAGCAGGAGTACCGAGTATAAGAGGTTTGGGGCGAGTCCATTTCACAGAGCAGGTAAGTATAGAGATGTTTATTTTTTCATTTTCCTTTATAATCACTCTAGGCGGTTCTGGACAACGCAGGCACGCTTTACTACCACGGATTTTAATTTGATTAATACGCATTTACTCCTTGGACATGTGAGTGTAACTTTTTATTCAATAAATCTTTTATGTGTGAACATAATACACCATTGCGGCACGCTCTTTGATTTCTCTGAGGTCACACTGTGCCGGCTTGTATGGGCCATTCTGCTGTCTGAGTCTGACTCCTGGAGCTGATCATATTCCTGTGGGAGGAGAAGATCGTTTGTTCTCTGACTGGGAAGGATAGTTTACCTTTTGGATGCTTGCTGGCGCTTTTGGCTCTTTATAATCTTAGAGCCCATACTCTCTGGTAAGCAGGATTGTCCCTTTTTGTGCACCAAGGTGATGAGTTGCTCCTTCATCCTCTTCACTCTAGATGGTGTCAGTTTCTTCACTCCTCTCTCTGCTGTCATGAATATGCACTTTGGACTATGATAAATGAACTTTTATATATGAACTAGCGCTGCATTACTTTATTATTATTGTCATTGTGGGTTCTATCAAGCTCATTTCTGTTGGCAGCTGTTTTTTTGTCGCTTTTTGACTTTGATTATGTACCAAGCGCAAATTGCATTTCGTTTTTACACATATATAATGTAAAAGTGCATGCAGGTTACTGGACAAAGCACTAGGGACAAAGGGGATGTGAAATTATTTCATACAGTAATGTAATCTTATAGATTACAGTGTACTGTATGTTTACTGTATGTTTCACTTTTTGAATTTGCCGCCGGGCTCCGCCCCCGTGCGACGCGATGCTTGCAGGGAACGGAGCCCGGCACATAGAGGCATCAGGCAGAGCACACAGCCCGCAGACACTGTGGGGGGACATCGCTGGATCCAGGGGACAAGGTAAGTACCACTGCCTGCCTGGATCCAACAATGCAATCCCGAGTGTGGGTCGGCCGTTTCCACTATTTGCAGTGAAAACATACCCCGAGCCACACTCTGGAATACCGTCAAGGATGTTAATAAAAAGTAGATTAAAGGGCCATTGACTAGCAGATATGTAGATGATTTTGAAGAATAAGGATCTTATTTAGTATCACTTTTACAACTTCAGCCCCGGAAGGATTTCCCACATTAGGAACAGAGCACTTTTTGCAATTCGGCACTGCGACGCTTTAACTGACAATTGCACGGTCGTGCGACGTTGTACCCAAACAAAATTTGCGTCCTTTCTTTCCCACAAATATAGCTTTCTTTTGGGGGTATTTGATCCCCTCTGCGTCATTTCTGATCACCGCTATAAACAAAAAAAGAGCAACAATTTTGCAAAAAAAAAACAATATTTCTTACTTTTTGCTAAAATACAAATAAAAAAAAATATAAAAAAACTAATGTATTCATCAGTTTGGGCTGATTTATATTCTTCCTCATATTTTTTGTAAAAAAACCATGAGAATTAGTTTCTGGCATTTTACTATTTTTTTTTTACTAGTAATGGCAGCAATCTGCGATTTTTATCGGTACTGTGATATTGGGGTGGACATGCCGGACATTTTTGACACTTTTTTGGGACCAATGACATTTATACAGGGGCATAAGAGATCTAACTGATCTCAGTGACAGGGATCAGTAGATCTCTCATATGCTGCCTGGACAGAGCTGGGAACTGTCGTGTTTACATCGGCGGTTCCCTGTTTTTCTTCTCTGCTAGGCAATCAGCGCTCGCCGGCGGAGATTGAGTCTGCCCGAGCCACGGCCACAATACTGCAGAGAGCACGCGCGAGCCGCCGTTTATAGAGGCTATTCGCACTACAGAGCCACTCTGCAGCAGTAAATGTACGTGACGTGGTTGGGAAGCGGTTAAATATTGGCACTGGCAGCTAGTTATTTGTTAGGTGTGGATCACTTTCTTTTCTACATTAGGGTGTTATTACTGTAAAACAAAATATTTTTTTTGGTGTTAGGAGTCATACATTCATACATTATACATACAACTTGTTTTGCTATTTTACTGCGGTCACTGTCATCACTCTTTTTTGCAAATGTTAACTATTGTTTGTTAACTTTTACATTGCAGCTTTTATAATATACTAATGGACTTATCTTCCAAGGTTTGATTTCTCAAGGGTTCAGTGAGTCTTGTTCAACATTCAGTAAACCCAATTTTAAATGTGAATACTATTGAAGTCTATGGGGTGCATCTTGTTGTTAAATTCCTGCCATTTTTTGGGCTGTAGACAAATTACAGTCAGAAAAAAACATGGGAAGCTGGACAGTGCCATGGGGACACATACCAATGCAAAATAAAATAAATGTTTTTTGAATACTGTTGTTTCTTTAAATGCAACATTTATAATACACAAATCTTTTAAATAACAGGGTTGGGGAATGTCTTTTTTTGTTTACAATCTATTATTAGAAGGTCATCATAGAAAATAAAGCTGTCAAAAGTATCACATGTCTTATAAAATGTTATTATATATAGTTCCTACAAATACATGGTACAGATTAATAAGGCACAAGTATTAGACATAAACTGAGCCACAAAAAAGTGAACCACTATATTAATAAAATGCGAAGAAAATCGATCTGAGAATATTAGGTACTCAAATTGGATGTACAATAATCCCAAAGGGACCATTTTTCTTCAAATAGGTGCATGCTGTCCTGAACCAATCATCCATTGCACAGAACTCAACAGCGAGTGAACAAGTTTAGAGCATGGTTTGGATACCTCTGGGATGTTTTGGTATAAAATACAGATGTTGGGTGTAAGTGTGTTTAGTTTATTAGTGATTTGGAAAATTTTCTCAGATGTATGTCTCCAAATAGAGTCTAATTGGCGACACTGCCAAAAACTATGGAGTACGGTTCCTATCTCATCACAGTTTTTGAAACATTTTTGGGATACATTTGGATAGAACCTGTGTATTCTATCTGGTGTCATGTACCAACGTATAAGTATTTTAGTTGGCGTTTCCTTGAAAGCTGTAGATCTGTTACATTTGCACATATTATCAATTCTGAAATACCATTCTTTAATTGGGATTGAACATTCTAAATCTGATTCCCATTTGGAAATGGCTTGTGTTTTTAAGGGTTGAGAGATTGCATTCAGATATTTATATAGGGAAGAGATTAAGCTCTTACCTCTCGGTGTGTTAATACAGATTTGTTCAAAGGTTGTAAATGGGGGGGGTGGGGTTAGTGAGAGGGAATAGAAGTTAGAGTAAAATTTTTTGATGAGATTGTATTGTGTTTCCGATGTGAGGTTTACAATATAATGTGAGATTATATTTCTCTGCAAATTTGCTAAATGGAAGGAAGGTGCTATTCTCTACAAAAGCTTTTAAAGTTAAAAGGTTTAGGGATCCCCATGCTTGGTAGGTTTGATTATGCTTGAAGTGTCTATGGATATCTGGGTCGCCTAAAAATGAGGCTAAAGGGAGGGTTGGGGAAATGAGTTTAAATGGGTCTTTATTCTTAAGCCAAAGTTGTAGGAGGTGTGAGACAATTATGTTACGATGATGGAATTGTCTGGTTTGTGTCTTAGGAGACCATAAGAACCCCTGAATATAATGTGGAAGGATTGAGTTTGCTTCAAAAGTTAACCAGGGGATCTCGGTAGTATTGGAGAACCACTGTGTGATATGTGTAAGTCTCGTGGCAATATAATACAGCCAGATGTTTGGCAGTCCTGCACCTCCCTCTTGCTGGGGTCTGTGAAGTAGGCCAGAGTTGCATCTGGGTTTCCTACCTGCCCATACAAATTTGTTAATATCCTTCTGAATAGATAAAATTTGGTATTTTGGAATATCAATATAGTGCGAAAATAAAAAAGGATTTTGGGGAGGATGGTCATCTTAACTGCGCAAAGTCTACCTAAAAAGGAGATATGGAAGGAGGACCATAGTTTAAACAGGTTTCTGATTTGGGAAAATAGATATGGGAAGTTGTGTTGATACAAAGAGTAGAATTGAGAAGTGACTTGTATGCCCAAGTGTACACCTCATGAAAGTATATTGATTTTTTATTCTGGATAATATATCTGAGGAAAGATTAAATTGAACAAATGAGCATTTAGATATTAAGTGGAAGAAATGTAGTTCTGTTTTCAATTCAAATAGTGGTAAGCCCGTGCCACACTCGGAATTGCATTGCTGGATCCAAGGCTGGACCCTGGATCCAGCGATGACCCCCCACCGTGTCTGTGGGCTGTGTCCTCTGCCTGATGCCTCTGTGAGCTGGGCTCCGTTCCCTGCGAGCGTTGCGTCGCACGGGGGGCGGAGCCGGGGGGGGGAATTCAAAAAGTGAAACACACAGTAAACATATAGTACACTGTAATCTGTAAGATTACATTACTGTATCCAATATTTTCACATCCCCTTTGTCCCTAATGGTTTGCCTGCATGCACTTTTATATGATATGTGTCATTCTTTCTGCCTGGAAACTTGAGAATGTCCATGGCAACCAAAACGTGTCCCTTTACGTCAAAAGTGGTTTTTGATCAGCTAGTAAACAGCGATAGTAAATAAGAATCCTTTGCAGAACTGAATGATACAGATTTTTGGGGAAGTTTATCATCAGACACTGAAAGTAACGACAGCGACAATTCTGCAAATTAGCAAATTTCAGTGTTTTTTATTTAATTACATTATTGAATACATTTTATTACTATTATATTATTATTTTTGATATTATTTATAGTTATTTATTATATTATAATTTATGATTTCTTGTTTCAAACTTTATCATGCCCGGGATGTCTACTAGACTCTTGTTTGGACAGATTTAAGTGAGTTATTCCTAAGAATTACAAGCCTACAATATAAAACGCCAAATTTCCATGCAAAATAATGGTACCGCTTTCAGCACCAAAAATCTGAAATAATCATACCGCCAGGGAGGTTAACCACTTCAGCCCCTGAAGGATTTCACACTTTAGGACCAGAGCCCTTTTTGCGATACGGCACTGCGTCGCTTTAACTGAAAATTGCGCGGTTGTGTGACGTTGTACCCAAACGAAATTTGCGTCCTTTTTTCTCACAAATAGAGCTTTATTTTGGTGGTATTTGATCACCGCTGCGTCATTTCTGATCGCCGCTATAAACAAAAGAAGAGCGACAATTTTGCAAAAAACCCAAATTTCTTACTTTTTGCTAAAATACAAATCCAAAAAAAAAAATATAAAAAAACATTTTTTTTCATCGGTTTTGGCCGATTTATATTCTTCCTCATATTTGTGATTAAAAAAATCGCAATCGGCGTTTATTGATTGGTTTGCGCAAAAGTGGTCGCGTTTACGATGACCATGATGAGAATTCATTTCTGGGGTTTTTATTTATTTTTTTTTTTTTACTAGTTATGGCGGCGATCTGCGATTTTTAGCGGCACTGCGATATTAGGGCGGACATGTCGGAACATTTTGACACTTTTTTGGGACCATTGGCATTTATACAGCGATCAGTGCTATAAAAATGCACTGATTACTGTGTAAATGCCACTGGCAGTGAAGGGGTTAACCTGCAGGGGGCACTCTAAGGGTTAACTGTGTTCCCTGCGCGTGTTCTTACTGTATGGGGGCTGCCCTAACAGGGGAAGGGAAGTGATCACAGCTTCCATGTAAAGGAAGGCTGTGATCACAGTCCTTCCCCCTCTCACAGAACGGAGGTCCGTGTTTACTTACACGGACCTCCGTTCTTTCACTCCGGGGGGGGCATCGCGGGTAGCCGGCGGAGATTTAATCCGCCGCACCCGCTCCCTGGCCCTCCCCGGACACAGTGAGCGTGATCTGGCAGCCGCCGTCATATGACCGCGTTTTGCCTTACAGAGCCACTCTGTCGCCGTCAAATGCCGATCAGCAGTCGGCAAGCGGTTAAATAAGCGAGGGAGTGTTTTATGTGGCTCTGGGAGAGTAAGGATAGCATCATCTGCATATAAACAGATCTTATATTCCTTCTGATTTTTGGTGTAGCCAATAATATTGGGGTAATTCTTTATCGCACATGCCAATGGTTCTAAGGCAAGGGAAAAAATAAGTGGGGACAGGGGGCAGCCCTGTCTTATTGGGGAATGTCTTAAAGCTGTACGTGGTGTTATAGAACAGCACGATTTTCACAGTCTCAGCGACAGCATACACTGTCTGAGCATATTTGGCAGTGGGATTGGCTTACATACAGCAATGCAACCACAATCTTTATTCATTTCCATTTGAGGCATTAAGCTTTGTGTCAGATGTCTTTAGCAATGTATGTTTTTTCACCAAATTGTAGTAGGCCCGCTTTGACAGGCAAAATCAACTTAAAGAACAATGAGCTCTATTCACATAACCAGATTGCATACAGTATGTAGGTGAGCGGACACATTTTACCTAAATATTGCATGCAATTCTGCAACTGTCCATATACCTTTTTGTGGTATTTAACATGTAGCCATTGCCCCCCTTGGGGGTGGCTGCAAGTTGTGGTTTATCTGTCACTCTGCCCTCAATCACACTGATCCTCATATCCGGAGTCACAGAACAGGCCAGTACTTTGTTTTTTTTGTTTTTATTAGGGGGTTAAACTTGGATGGGGTAGGGATGGCAATGGGAGGTTCACGGAGCAACAGCTCTTTGCGGGACCTTCTATATACACTGCAGTATATACACTCCTTCTTCCTCCAGCACATCACTTGCTGCACAATTCTCCTTGTTCCGCTCTCCTGCCCAACACTTGCTTCAATTAACTCCCGGTTCCTCTCTCTTGCACAACACTTGGTTCCAGCCTAGCTAGCACATGGTGAAACCTGCTGTAGTTTTAGCATGACCTCCAGACTGACTATTACAGGCATCTGGCCCCCAATGTGTAGCAAAGTACATATGTGCTAGCTAGCAGCACATCCTCCTCCACATCCTCCCAGCACATCCTCCTCCAGGCCCCGCCAGCCTTTCCAGCTGCAATGGCCTTCTCCACTGCCACAGTCACACCACAGTCCCAAATTGGCTCTTGCATCCTTCTCAGACTGTATCTCACCCCAATCTGCTCCGGCATGCCTCCTCCGGCTTCCCAGGGCGTGTATCGATTACCGACTCCTGACATTTGTGGTTCCTCTCCTGAATATTTCTCCAATAGCGTTCTCTCATGCTGTCCTTTCCGCTCTGCCTTGTGCCTCTCCTCAAAGATCTCACTCCTCTTGGCCTGCATCCAAGCACTCCAGGCCTAAGGTCACCCCCCCCCCCAGACTAGGGGCTCTCCCTAGGCCGTGACAACTTCCGCATGATCTCATCTACAGATCTTCCACCTGAATTCTCCTCCCAGGCTGGGCTGGCCCCAGGTATTTAATGAGGCCTGCCCCATGCCAATCCAGGTTGGGGATTGATCAGGGCTCCTTAACATACCACAAGCAGCTCCACTCCCTTTCCTCCCCAACTTTCTGATAAAGAAAGGAGGGGTTACCAAGGGGTGTCACTACCTGCAGTCACCAGCCAATCCCTAGGCCACTCCCCCACCCAGGATCAAAGCAATCAGGCCTGCACACAAGTCAGGCTTGACTAAACTTACCTTGCCTGTACAAAAAAACCTTACCACTATACACCTACCTAAGTAGAGTGTGCTACAACCGCAAAACACTCAAAACCGTCAGTAAATACAGCATGAAAAGAGGTTAAAGTCAGTTTACAGAAGAAAATAAGTTATTAAACTCATGCAGTAATTAAGTAGTGGTCCAACTTCCGGTTCCGGCGCTGTATGGAGAGGAGCTGAGAAGGACGAGCTCCGCTCCCCTGCCACAGAAACCGGCCGCAACACCTGCTATAACCGGGAGGGACACCCCATCCTAGCCACCCTGTGACCCCCAGGACCCTAATGGACCGCTTTGTGGAACGATCCGCCCCGCGATCAACAGCCGCCATACAATCCCAGGGAGGAGAGCCGCCGCATGCTGCAGCCATCATGGCCGCCGGCACACAGGTACACCCCCCGGCGCTCGAACCGTCGTATACAAACATGGACACACGGCCGCCGGTACTACCGACGTCGTACGCCGCCGAGAGGAGGGACCCTAACATACCGCCGACAACTAGCGCCCCGCCTAGCAAGGTGTTTCGCCAGGTAATCCCAGGACCCCCAGTGTCCCACCGATCCTACCCCACAGGGAGGGCCAATATCGTCCACAACGCCGGCCAAAGACACCGTCCCCTCGCCTCGAGCAGGAAGAGTCGAGGAGAGGTATGTCGCGGCCTTGGCCTTCAACCTGGTGATGAATTAATGACGTACTCAAATTATTGAATAAAAGAAGACATTTGACTGAAATTGGAGAAAA
>BLSH010244386.1:136894-183096 GCA_018402905.1 Glandirana rugosa
CCGCGGTAATCGGCGGCACATTTGGCCTTCACTGCAACACTGCAGCGAAGGCCTTAAACGGCTTCCTCTGGGCGTCTCCTTCGGCAAATTCCGGAAGCGACGTCACAACGTCACTTCCGGTTTACACGGCGGCTAATGGCGCCAATTTTTTAAAAATAACAGTATTCAGAATCGCCATTTTTGGCAATCTGAATACTGTGAAGTGCAAAGGAGGGATGGGGGGTCTTTTAGACCCCCCGGCCCTCCAAAAAGAGTACCTGTCACCATATATTACTATCACAAGGGATGTTTACATTCCTTGTGATAGCAATAAAAGTGATCAGATTTTTTTTTTTTAAAGGAACAGTGCTAAAAATAAATAAATAAATAAAATTAAAAAAAAAAAAAGATTTAAATCGCCACTGTCCCCGTGAGCTTGCGCAGCAAAGAAAACGCATACGTAAGTCACGCCCACATATGGAAACGGTGTTCAAACCACACATGTGAGGTATCGCCACGATCGCCAGAGTGTGAGCAATAATGCTAGCAAAAGACGTCCTCTGTAACTCTAACCTGGTAACCGTTAAACATTTTTAAAGCGTCGCCTATGGAACTTTTTAAATACCGGACTTTGTCGCCATTCCGCGAGTGCGCACAATTTTCAACCGTGTCATGTATGGTATCTATGTACTCGGCGTAACATCCTCTTTCACAATATACAAAACAATTGGGTTAACTTTACTGTTGTCTTATTTTTTAACGCAAAAAAGTAAAATTGTTCCAAAAAAATAGCTCTTGAAAGACCGCTGCGCAAATACCGTGTGACAAAAAGTATTGCAGCAATCGCCATTTTATTCTATAGGGTGTTTGGCAAAAAAAAATATATAATGTTTGGGGGTTCTAAGTAATTTTCTAGCAAAAAAAATGTTTTTAGCTTGTGACCACCAAATGTAAAAAAGTGGCCGGTTGGTAAGTGGTAAGCAGCATCCCTTTGACTGGTATTCTAGTTATCTTTTTTCTTTTGTATTAATACATATGCTGCAGGAACTGCACTGACTATTGATATAAGTTGGTATATTTCTACGGTTTAAACCATTCTACCTCTTTATTAGACATAAAAACCGACAGGGGTTCTTCTCCACTGTATCTATACCACTGGATATCGCATGAGATAAAATACTGCACGGTTTCACAAGAAAAATACTGCATATTTCGATGAAATGCCACATGCTGTATTTTAGTAGCATTTTTTGTGAAATGCTATGAGCTATTTTACCACAAATTTTAAAGAGTAAATGGACCCCAGTAACGAGCAACAAGTCAACAACAAATACATGCTCTGCTTTAGGCACCACAAGCATAAAAACAAAAAATTAAAGAAAAAAAATGAAAACTCCAAAATGCCACCCCTAAAACAATAGCCCACTTCTTTATCAACATAAAATAAACAACATACTCCAAAAATAAATGAAAACCACAAAATATTTCCCCCTGAAACAAAAATCCATTTTTAAGTGAAGCTTTGTAGCAAAAAAAAGTTTGCCATGGAAGACAAATTGGAAAAGAAGACAACAAAGAGATCAATTGCCCAAACAGCTAGCAATCAGAATAAAAATGCAGCTTCCTAACTGATAATAATCTCTCCCTATGCAGTTTCTAAGTGTAGCCATATGCTCCCTTAAGAGTGGCTGAAAGTTGTGGTCCACCCGCTTGCTGCCCTCAATCACACGTATTCCATACATCCAAAGTCACTGAACAGGCCGGTACTTTTTTTTTGTTGTTTTATTTAGGGGTTTGAACTTGGATAGGGATTAGGGATGACTGTGGGATGCTCAGTAATTGAACAGAGGACATGCTATACACACCTCCGGTATATATACTTCTTCACCTCCTGCACACTACTTGCTGACTGTTACACTTCTCCTGCACTTCTCTCCAGTACACTACATGCTGACCTTTACACCTGTCCTCCTGGTCCAAAGGGAAATTTAACAGACCTCTACAATACTTCTTCACCACAGCCTGCTGCAGCTGCTGACAAGGCCTCAGAACTACCCTTTGTGGGGGAGAGCTGTAGGTTTCCCTTACTGAAACCAGACAGCCTCTCTTGTGTAGCAAAGTACATTGGTGCTAGACGGGCCTTTGGATGAACTGCTACTCCCAGTCCATCCTTCAGACCCATCCGGTCTGCCCTGCGGTCTAATGGCTCTTCTTCCCCTTGGTTAGTTCCTCCTGGGTTCCACAGACTGCTCTCTCTCTCCCAGACTGTCCCAGCTGTCTCCTCTAACTCCCAGGGGCCGCCACTCACTGGCTTATTGGTGGATTCCTTTAAAGAGTCTCCTTTCATGTAGACCTCCTGGGTGAGGCCTGCTCCACTGCTCCTGACTACATCCTCACTCTTCCACCCAAGCTCTCCTGACACCTGCTGGCAGATTGCTGTATTTAAGGAGGCCTGCCCCCTGCAAATCCAGCCACTGGATTGGTCAGAGCTCCTTGTCATACATCAGGAAGTGACACCTCCTCCATCCCCCTTTCTAGAACTTTCCAAGCTCAAAGGGGGAGGAATCTGCAAGGGGTTTTCCTTCCCTCTATCTCCAGCCCCTCCCTGATCTACTCCCCTAGCTCAGATCAAAATATTCAGGCCTGAACCTACAGTTAGGCTTGACTAGATTTTTCCTCTCCTACCAAAAAATCTGCACGCGTAAAGCACCTATACTATGGGGCGCTACACTAGTTTCCATTTTGCTTTTTCTACAATAATTCAGATGTGTGCTACCTTTTATAGTGAGGGGGTAGCTTATACAAAAGCCACCTTATTTGCCCTTTTAGGCCCACTGGCCATAGTTAAAAATCCATGCTGTACATTATGGTTTTAAAAAATATCCCAGGTGATTCTGCACAAAAATATGCTGGGACCAAGAATCTTGAACCCTCAGGTTTTGCCTCAAACCCATGGCGGCAGTAAACCAGAACCTCACCCCTAATATAGAGTACACATTTTACACAACTATCATGCAGTCCACTATACAGTCTGCAGCTACCACCTAGCAATTTGTAATGTGATTAGCTATTAGCTTCTCCCCCTTTTTTCTCCTGTCCCTGAGGAGAAGTAAAAATAAATAAATAAGGGGGACCCTGACAGTCTTTTTTTAACTTGGTTGTTGCATCATCCAATATTGTTGATGTTTGACAGTGCTTTCTATTAATGGAATCTACAGTATGTGAGTATAGTTTTCAAATAACATGACATTAACATAATAATGAAAACTATCCAAGCCAATAACAATAATAGAACCAATATACCTGTATAGATAGATGGATAGACAGATATCGATTTACTAAAGTAGTAGAGAATCCTCACTTTGCAAAGTACATGTTCATCTAGCGTAGCAAATAAGGTGAGCCTGTATTCATTTCAAACATCCAACTATGTGAAAGTCATAGGCTTGCGCAGGGGGTTTGCTAGGTGTGCCTGGGCACACCCTAATCACTATGTTTCAGAATGGTGAGAGGGATAAGGGGCTAGCAAATATGTACTTTACTGGTGCCTTCCTTTTCTAAATGAATACAGTGAACACACTCACTGTATTCATTCATAACTAAAGCATAGTAAACTATGTTTATTATGCTTCAGTTTGTGAATAAAGAGCACAGAGCACTTCCCATTCATTCACTGCCCCGTGCTGAGGCTGCAGAGAAAGGGATGTGTCTTTGAGCTTTGGGGTGCCCACCCTAATTCAGTGATGGCGAACCTTGGCACCCCAGATGTTTTGGAACTACATTTCCAATGATGCTCATGCACTCTGCAGTGTATTGAGCATCATGGGAAATGTAGTTCCAAAACATTTGGAAAGCCAAGGTTCGCCATCACTGCCCTAATGCAATAGGCTGCGCACACCTATGGTGAAAATAAAGCTATTGTATTCATACAGGTTAATTTATTAAAGGAGTGGAGACTGTTCATTTAGCAAAGTGAATGTTAGTAAATAAAGTAAACCTGTGTTCACTTTAAATACACAACCATGTAAAAGAGGAATAAAAAACTGAATATTTGCTAGCAGAAGAATGTGTATTCAAAGCAAGCACAGGTTCACCTTATTTATTGACATTTACTTTGTGAAATGTACATCTTCTACTTTTTCTGTAAATCATCCCCAAAATGAACAATTTTACCTTATTAATAAATGAACACACTTTCCAAATTGTACATTCACTAATCTATCCCCATATAGAATATACATACACACATACACAGGCACCAGACATAAATCTAGTGCAGTTGTAGTCATGATAAAAGCACAGATGTACCTCCTTGGTTTAAGTAATGTGTTATACCAGCAACATAAACTATTTACTGGATATGCTGTATATTGGACACACTAAATTTATTATTGCAACTCCTAACATAAAGGATAGTGGTAGTTAAACATGGAAAACAAAATCATAGCTTTTACACTATTTCTTTTTATCTCCAGCATGTGTCTAAAGAGGCTGGGAATGTTTAAAGAGATCCCATTGAACAGTTTCCTGTCCATTGTCACCTTTCTCCTGCCATTCACAGATTCTCACAGAAAGTAATAAAGCACCCCCCACAACATACAGCACAGATACTGTCAGCACGTCTACTTTTACACACAATTCTGAGAGATGGGCATGAATACATTTAGAGTACAAACAAGCACTTTCTCCTACATTGCATTAGCTAGTTTTGTGAGGTTGAAATTAGCCTCCCTAATATATTGTTTTTTGTAATGTTAGCATATTCAATGCTAAAATTAACTAGTTCTGATATATTTGTTTCTTTTTAAAGTTTTTCTTAAGTTTTTAAGGGTAGTGTACATTAACAGAAGTACATTCATATATAGGTAAACTTACAGCAATTCTGTACATTATGAGTGTGACCTAGTATAAATTATTGTAAATATATGTGTTGCTGTACTACAGATAAAAAAAAGTTCATTATGTGGTAGTGACCACATTTTCAACCAGATGAAATAGGGAGTGGGTATTTTAGGGGGTACAGAGGGGGTCAAGGGGTTCCTGGGGTGGGCGAGGGAGTAGGCACCCAGTCCTATTGTGTCTCAAATAATTATGACATGGGAAAGTGGAGCCATAAGGGTTCTAATAACATGTAATCAAAGCCTAGTAGTTGTAGTTTGCTTCTGAAAGTAATTACTACTTAATATTTACAGTCATAATAACCACATGTAATCATTTAGTGCACATGCATTCCATGTATTCATAGAAAAAAGGTATGCAATATATCAATTATTACTATATTATATTTATTGGTTTTTAACAAAATGTATAACCTATACGAGATTACACACAGCTATTTTTGCAAAATGTATTTTTTTGCTAAATCCATCAATACCATACCAATATTATAGTAGAATAGTACAATCATTATGGGCATAACCACAATAAATACAGTACTAAATTATTGAACTGTATTCAGTATCCAGGCACAGAGATGTATTCACAGGTTTGTCTATATGCAGCTGCTAAAATATCAAATGCACTAAGCACCATAATATTTTACTCCACATCACATGGCAAATTTAACATGAATTTAATAAGTAAAGCTAACAATTGTGGTTCCTCACCCATTCCCAGAATGTTGCATTAGGTATTACAGAATCACTTTAAATTTAAATTATGTACATAGTTTGGTTAAATTCCTTCACTCTGAGGAAAAAGAATTTAAAATTAAAATTTGACCAGGTGTCATCCCTGCTTAATTGAAGACAGGTTATTTGGCCTGACACACCATTTCCTCACTGCAACAGAGCTCTTTGATAAAGGTGCAAACATTTGGAGATTTGCATATAGTTCCTCTGACTTGCAATTAACTTCAGAAGATTATCACAGTGTGCAGGGCAGACCAATCAAAAGGCTTATTGACAAACATCAAAGGGTACCTTAGCAAATCAGAAAACTCCTGACCCTGCTAGTGATGTCATCAAACTAAAGCCCTGCCTATTTAATGGAAAGTAAAGTAATAAAATCCTGTTTAGTTAAACCTCAAGCTGACACAAGTCATTATCTCTGGATTTACTATTGCCAAAGACATTAACTACTGATCACACATATTTGACAGAATCCTGATAACACTTCTATATCTCCATTGGATCTGCTGAAGTAATTTTACTTGTGTTGAAGGAGCACGACTGGAGGGATGAGCTTAAGTGCATCAGATAGCTGTGGGAAGAACTTGCAGTACCGAGTAGATCATCTTCTCAGTGCGGTGGAAAATGAACTTCAAGCTGGCAGTGAGAAGGGAGATCCCACAGAAAGAGATCTTAAAGTTACTCTGGAGGAACAGGAACTGTGGCTGAGATTCAAGGAGCTCACCAATGAGATGATTGTCACTAAAAATGGAAGGTAGGACTAAGACTGTATAGTAAGAAGTTCTTTCTTGACTCTGGAAGTTCTTTCTATTTTCTTGTACACAGGATAAGCTATACATGTTTGGAATCTTCCTATTTGCTAAAGTAACATTAATTACAATTGCTGATGTTGAGGCTAAATCCATTTTTAGAAACATATTCTGTTTTACCTTCCAAAGACTACTTTTAGGAAAATAACAAAGATAGACAGACATTCCGTAAAATGCTTTGTTTAATGCTTAATGTCAAAATGTTCAGATAATATTAATAGCTGTTTTATGTTATTATAAACTCTATGCAGCAATTATACAATAAACATGGATAAACTGCTGATTCCAATGTGATTGCTGCATTGAAGCTTATTTACCAAAGGAGTTAAGAATCTTCACTCATTAATTGTAGCTGTGTTCACTTTAAATACCCAATCATGTGCCAATAAAGTAAACATGAATATTGCTTTTTCACATGATTAGATAAAGTTAACCTTCACTCAAGTAATTGAATGAACATTCCCCAATTCCTTTAGTAAATCAACCTCATTGTGTCAGCCTGATCTACAACATAACCAGCTTTAGACATGAAAGATTCACATAAATAAACTTCTCTGATAGGCATTTAAAGGTTTAGCAAATTAACCCCTGGATATATAAACCATATGTATAAGAATATGCATTTAGGGTACATACACACTATGTGTTTCTAGAAAGGCACATGCATTTTCCAATACTTAGTGCTCATTCACACTAGGCATGCCGGGATTGCATTGGGCACTTGTACACTGGTGTTCAATTAATGATAAAGTAAAGAATTTTCAATTAGCTTAGTGAATAAAGTGAAGCTCTGGTAACTTCAATAATCAAGTCATGTGCAAGACAAAATCCTTTAAGATCAATCACACTGCAGGGGAATAATCAAAGTTAACACGGCTTAGCTATATTCGCCAAAGTTTTTGATATATAAACATTCTCTACCTCTGTAGTATATCAAGTTCATTGACTGTAAAGAAAGTTCAAAGACAAGACCACAAATATGCACAGCACTACATTGCACACAGGATAGATTATCTGTACACAAGAGGACTTTGTAGACTGGGATAACATGCATGTACTGTATATAACTGGAAACTCTATAAATGTATATTAAGAGGTCATTGCATGGATGAATCATGTGGCTCCAGTAGCAAAGTAATTAAAGCTGCTTCTCAGTAGATACGTTCTTTGACCTTAAATTAAACACAAAAGAAGTCACTGAGTTGAAAGGTAATAAACAAGGAGTATAGTTCATTTCCTTTCTAACACCTCCTTTTGAATCACTTTATTTGTCTTTTGATAAAAAGACACAAGGCCTAATTTACTAAAGTCTAGCTCACGCACTGCCCATTAGGTTGAGCAGTGATTGGCCTCCTTTGCTGGGCACATGATTCTTATTTATATATACCTGTATTATTGTGTACTCATGGGTGATAAATGCTGTGTTCAGCTGTCTGTCTCTGGGATACAACCTAGTATTGCTAATCAATTAACAAAAACACAGATTAAGAATTTTTCATTATAAGCAATTTCCAGCACAAATTGTCTTAACTCTACAGAGAAGAATACATTGAAAGCAGCTGTAAAATTTCAGATACACATTGTAATAACAATAATTGTAATAATAATTAAACATAATTGTAAATGAATCCCGAATTAGTATGTCAGTTCTCATATTTATTATATTAGTTACATAACTGGAATTATTAGTAGAAAGTGTCTCTCTTACAAAAAAACACACTTTTAAATATACTTAAGTTATTTATTTTAATATTGCAATGATACCACAGATTAAATGTTATTAAACAAGGTCTTCTGGTAATAATATAGTGACTCATTGTAATTATTAATTTCAAAGACTAAAAAAATGAGATTGCTTAGAAGTAAATTAGCAAATATTAAAATGTAACAGAAGCATTCAAAACAAGACCGGATTCTGGTCTAAAAATCCATTAATCCTTGTAAGGTCAGCGCACATTATATACCCCCTGTGTGATCTGCTGAGTATTGGGATAGATGCTTGACTTAAATTATTTTATGTCTATATAATGGGTTATAGCAGCATTTTTGCTATACATCATTACATGACCAAGCTTTGTAATTGACTTACAGATCTTATTTTTTAAATTTTCACATTGTGTAATAAACTAAGCAAATATTTTCCTTTTTTTTCAGACGAATGTTTCCTGTGTTAAAAGTGAGTGTTTCAGGCTTGGACCCAAATGCTATGTATACTTTCCTGCTTGATTTTGTAGCTGCAGACAACCATCGATGGAAGTATGTAAATGGAGAATGGGTGCCAGGAGGAAAACCAGAGCCTCAGGCTCCCAGCTGTGTTTATATTCACCCTGACTCTCCCAACTTTGGAGCTCACTGGATGAAAGACCCTGTCTCTTTCAGCAAAGTCAAACTCACCAATAAAATGAACAGTGGAGGCCAGGTAATAAAAACACTTAAGTTGTTTGCAGGAGGGGAGAAAGGTGGATGGGACTGTTGCTGTAAAATTTGTGTGGGAAAAAAAGGTGTGCAAATTCAGGTGAATATTAAAATCTGCACCTAATTAAAAACTGTAAACATGTGTTGCCTGCAATAGGTTTATTTTAGGAACTTTAGAAAAAGCTGATTATTTAATTTTTTAGCAAGCAATACCAATGTTGCCCAAGCAATGCAATACATTGGCATTTATTTACCATATGAGTGAAGAGATACACTTAGCTTTCTGAATAAATATTTCAGTTAAAATAACCAATCATATGCAGGGGAATACAAAAAAAAAAACAAAAATGCAAATTTACATTGCCCATAAATGGATGATTGAAATGAAATGAAGTTAACATTTTGTGCTCCATAAGTAAATTAGCCCCTGAGAGTGTACCATCCCTTTGTTATTTAAATACATAAATGTATTTCTGATCAGGCGAAAGGATCCCTACTTCACATTTGGTGGGATTGTGTCTTGATACAGCCATTTTGGTGTAAAATTAAGGAGGTTATAAAGCTCATTATGGAAACATCAATTCAACTATCAGCATGCTGCTTATTACATATCTCAAACGCTCACTAACCAAATTTTTACTTACTGCTGCAAAAAACAAATTCCTAGACATTGGAAAAGGAATGGCTTCATGAGGTGCACAACCTCTACGTCATGGAAGAATCCAGAGCAATAGCGCAGGAAACAATGAAAAATTTTAACAAAACTTGGCAACCATGGGTCATCTTCAAATATTCTGAACAGTATGACTCTATACTGGAAACTTAATCTAAATAAACCTTGGTCCTCTGTATAAATTCTTACTTACCTTCCTTCACTCTCTTTTCAATCTCATAATCTTTTATATTGACTTTATTTTAGTATACATGTACTGAATACATAGTGTTTGAGTAACTCTGAATGATAACCGGATTAGTTGTAATCTAAGAAGAACTCTGACAACAGTCATGTTTTCTTATGGTTACGGCATTCATCTATGGGTTACATTATATATGACATTGCATTATTAATGTTATTATGTTGAATATCATTTGACAATTCACTGGAGAACATTTATGTTATCTATCATAATTGTTAATATACATGTACAATTGTACAATTGTTAATATTTTCTACTGCGATAACTACTTTATTGTCATTTCTGCATAGTTAATGAAAATGTGAAATTTCTCAATCCTTTCAGATAATGTTGAACTCTTTACACAAGTATGAGCCCAGGATTCATATAGTGAGGGTTGGAGGACCCCAGCGGATGATTACCAGTCATTCCTTTCCCGAAACTCAGTTCATAGCTGTGACAGCTTATCAGAATGAAGAGGTAAGTGGAGTTCATGTAGTTCTACAATCTTACACTGATCCACTTAGGGCAGTAGGGTTACTAAACTGATAATATTTTCAGCAATCTCAGTTAATTTGTGTCTGCTTCAAGCATCCAAGTTCAGCTAAAGTTCTCAAATTCTTTTCAGCACAATGTACATGGTGAGGTGTTTAAAATGAGCACAGGTTTTCAGGTTTCTAACATACATACAGGGCCCATTCTCTCTGGGTGCATTTGCACTGGGTAGCCTTTTCCAGCGTAGTCCCAATGCAAGGGCATGCTTTCGGCGCAGCAGCTGGTGAGAATGAGCCCTCAAGGATTAGTGCATTTTTTAAAAACAAGCTCCCCCTATGCCCCTACACACCCCCAGGCTATGCAACAACAAAAAGAACATAACTTTATTCTATAGCTATCAGTAAAGGGCATTTCTCATTGTATGCACTGCACAGAGCCTGAGAAGCAATTACTACATCAATACAACAATTGTGCAAATTTAAGCCAGCATATGGGGAATGGCCATAAGAAATAAAGTTAATTTCCAAATTTACTTTGACACAAACCCCAGATGATGTGTGCAAAAATTAGCTGAGATGTAGTATAGGCTATTGGCCTTGGATACACCTGCAATGAAAAGTTGCATATTTTTTTAACTAACATGGTTTTATTATGCCTATTGTTATGGAGGGTTAGGGATGCTGATATTGTAAAATACATGCACCGATTCTTTAATTTGTACAAAAAATAGTATTTAGTTAGGGCATATCCATTAGCTATATTTTTATTTTTTTTTCTTTCCTTTCCAGATTACAGCTCTTAAAATTAAGCATAACCCATTTGCAAAGGCATTTCTAGATGCTAAAGAAAGGTAAACATTTTGAAAAAAAGTGAATGTATACTGGTTTTATTTAACAATAAGATGTGGTCTTTCTGTTTGACAATAAAATACATTAGTAAAATACATTTGTTTCCTATGGGAACTTGCTGATCCCATTTGCCAGGTTCCAGACTCCAAAGTCTACAATAGACCCACAAAGAAATTAAATAAAATAAGGTAATTTCTCTCTCTTTTTTTTTTGATGATTACATCAAATATAACATGCACATAACTGTAGCAGCCTGCAGTCCCTGCAGCTATTCCTGAATACCGGGTCTTCCTGATTGGGAAGATCCAACACTTTGTGGAAATGTGAAAGCTTGCACCATTCCCTCCCACCTCCTACATGTTCCTGTTGGACCTTCACTGTGACAAGCTGTCCTACTGGCCAATTAGATTGGCTTCACATGTTGTGGGCCTCACAGGCTGCTGCAAGCAAATGCAGGTACCTAGGCAAATGCACTTTACACTTTTTTTTTATAAACAAAGTCACTTTAATTTACAGATTTTCCAAACAGCCCATTAAACCTAAACTGCTATGCAAAATTAAATTATAACATTTTTATAAAACCTTCATATGTATACATGTGTATTATGTAACAAAAGCACAATGTTAGCATTACTGGTCATCAGGCTTCAGTCTTACAAGCCACATTTTATCAGCAAAGACATCTGACTTGGTTATCCTTTCCATGACTCCCATCCCACCACCCTTCAAACATCCTTTATTGTTCATCTTAATGGCAAAGGCAATGCTTACATTATGTGTGTAAAGTTCCAAGAATTTGACTGCACATTTACTCTATTTGGTTTATGTGAATAGTCGTCAAGAAGCAATTCTAATGACTCTATAGGTGACTTCTGATTCGCAAACACAACACATTGGAATGTGTCATGGGAAGCAGATGCTGTGCATAATGTGGGGACTAGAGAGGCTTGTTTGGAAATGCACATATATTAAAAAGCTCTGTGCTATTTAGTAACTTCTACACTTATTTAAAACCTTATTTATCACCGTATAGCAAGTTCATCTTCTTAGAACCCTAAAATAATTGAATATATTGAAATATTGAAATGTGGGAGCCGCCCCTGTTGTTTGGTATAAAGGGGAAAGATTCCAAGGCTGTTGTCTTGATTTTAGCTTCACTTTCTGGAAAGTCACAGACCTAGAACACCAAGTAATTTCTGAAATGTTGACTTCTTCCAAAGACGTTAGTGAGTGACTCACTAACTAAGGCCTCCATGGGTGTACTACAGCATACGCTCGTATGCCTGCCGTGTTTACCCGCACAGGGATGCACAGGTGTTGTGTGCGCCCCTGTGCAGGTAGTCCCATTTATGTTGATTGGGATGCACAGACACAGCTGCTGCTCCCAATTTTAAATCCGTGCATGTGCACATCTCCAAATGTGCCCTGACTGCATTTTGGGGGTGTGCACCCACACATATGTCAAATTGGAGCTGTGGCTGTGTCCGTGCAGCTGCTGCATCCCAGTTGACATGAATAGGGACTGCCTGCACAGAGACACATGGAACACCAGTGCATCCCTGTGCAGGTAAACATTGCTCTTGCACAGGTGTATGCAGTAGTATGTCCATGTGAACAAGGCCAGGATGACAACCTTGAAGCCAGCAACATTAAAACAGTCAATGATCCCCCACTGTCACTAGAGGACTCGGCCACAAATGTTATTGTGTATGCAACAAACCCCACTGATCCCCTGACCTTGCCTGGTCCTGTTACAATGAACTTTATATTAACATAAGTCCTCAGTGGTAGTAATGAGCAAACTAGGCAAATTGCAGCAAACCCAAGAGAAACATGTGCTAAACCCTAACATACTGTTGTTAACATACTTGACTAGTCTAGCAGGCCTTGTCACTTTTTCAAGGCAAGTTTGCAAGCCTTCATTAAAAAGGGCCAGATTAGTTGATCAGCAGGGAAGGGGTCTATTAATGCAGCTTTTAAGGCAACAGTGAAAATCTCCACATGAAGCTGTGGATGCAGTACACTGTACTCCTTTAAAAGTAACATTTGGTGATTACAAACAATGACCGGAGAATCTGTCATTTAGTGGCTGGAGTCAGTGGCGGCCCGCCCTTAGGGGGTGCCCGGGCGCCGCCACCCCTCCCCCAAGCTAGTCTCAGAAAAAAAAGAAGACCCCTTTATAAAAAAAAAGGTCTTTGAATTCTTTAAGTGCACTGTGTCTGGGTGCCGGACACAGTGCACTATGGGCAGCGTCACGCCGTTGCAATCAGGTGATTGCAGGCGACACGCTTCAATGGCAGGGATTAATGCTACCTTGTGATGCAAAGCAGAGTGCCTCATCCCTCTGGTTTGCTGAGGTCTCTGTCAATTAATCAAGGCATAGCCGTCCTGTGGACAGCAGTGCTTTTTCTCTGAGCAGTGGCGTCACTTCCGGTTTCTCTATGCCACTGATAAACCGGAAGTGATGCGATGGCGCCTTTCCTGGAACGCATGGCCCGAGCGGATCACACTGTGCTAAGTCAGTCAGTAATAATCACACTGCTACTGCCTACATTTTTATTGCCCATCCCACGGTGGCTACTGTTTATAAAGCAATATGCAAGTGTTCAATCATGCTTCAACTCCCGTCCTGAGGGTATTTTTAAAGAGAAATATATAATGCCATATATTTGAAAAAAAATACATTGTTTTTAAATGTATGGCATTATATATTTCTGCTTTAAAATACACAGAGGATGGGAGTAGAAGCATTATTGCACACTTGCAGATTGCTATATTTTATTATTTATATAATATATTTATAAAAGGCTTACCAGGTTAGGAAAAATTAGGAACACTAAATAAATACAGTATATAGCAGTGGATGCAGAGCGAGAGCAATCTGCAGGCTGTACAGCATATACTAGGTTCTACATTATACACCGGCTCTGTACATTGTAGAGCCTGGTATATGATGTACAGCCTGGTATATGATTTACAGAGCATGTTGTTACAGAGCTCGGTGTATAATGTGCAGCATGGTATATGATGTACAGAGCCCGATGTATAATGTAGAGCCAGGTATATAATGTACAGAGCCCAGTGTATAATGTAGCTCCTGGTATATGTTATACAGAGCTCTGTGTAGAATGTACAGCCTCGTATATGATGTACAGAGCCCGGTGTATAATGTGCAGCCTGGTATATAATGTACAGTGCCCGGTGTATATTGTGCAGCCTGGTATATGATGTACAGGGCATGGTGTATAATGTGCAGCCTGGTATATGATGTACAGAGTACGGTGGGGGGGGGCAGTGCTGGAAGCTGTATACCCCTCTGGTCATGCTGTAATACCCCTCTGGTCATGCTGTATACCCCTCTGGTCATGCTATATACCCCTATTTGGTGATGCTGTATACCCTATCTGGTGATGCTGGGCTATATACTCCTGGCACAGTGGGTGGAATCTATAAGGGGTGGGGTTTATGAGAAGTGAGGGGGTCAAAAAGGAAGTGAGGAAGAGGAGTGAGCTGGATAACTGGCGACCCCTTTTTCTTGAAAGGACTTTCAGGATCTTACAAGTACTCCCCCACAGATTCCCACACCCCTTTTAGAGGATGATATGTGGAGATGAGGCCCTTCTGTCTTTTAATGGGGGCAAAGTGCCTTGCAATGGTGGGGAGGATTAGCCACTTTCCAATGCAAAGTACCCTTCTGATGTTGGGGGCATATTGCCCGGTTGGTTCAGGAAAGGAGATCCACATATTTTTTCTTTTTTATTTTGACTAAATCCAAAGCTCATCCATACTTAGTGGGGCCTTGCAATACTGTTGGGTGTTAATGTAATCAAAAAACAAAATATATGTTACAGTCTGTACACTGTTTTTTTTTTTAAATTAAATACACACCCTCCGACATTGCAAGATACCACTAAAAAGGTGTTGTGTTCATATACATTTTTTAACAACAGCTGCTCCTATATTTCTATCCTCACAGGTTCCCTTTAACGTGCCAGATACACCTGAATATTGTTACATAGATTTTGACAAAATAGACAGATGTATTTACACCCTATTCTCTCCTTTCTCCTACAATTTTTTTCAGAGCCTAAAGTATATCTATAGCCAAACCTGTTTGCTTTTCTCTACTTCAGATAGCTAAGGGTTAAAACCTCTGTCAGATTTTTTTTTTGCCATTTCACGTTCCATCGGCTAATTTTTCCTCTACTTCCTTTCCTGGGGACACAACAGGAAATATGAAATCTCTTCAATTAATGGAAATCCCTTGTTAGCCAATTATCACTGAAGCAATTGTCCGGATTGGAATATTTCCCCTCTATTGCTGTTCTGGTGATAGCTCAATTTTTTTTTTATCAGTGATCATCAGTATACAAAGGGAGTGAATCATGAATACTTAAAAGGACAAAGACAACATTAAAAAAACAACCAAAAAAAAGTATATATATGTATATGTATATATATGTATATATATATATATAGTATCTCACAAAAGTGAGTACACCCCTCACATTTTTGTAAATATTTTTTTATATCTTTTCATGTGACACCACTGAAGAAATGACACTTTGCTACAATGTAAAGTAATGAGTATGCAGCTTTAATGTCATTAACAGTCATTAATGTCTAAACCGCTGGCAACAAAAGTGAGTACTCTCCTAAGTGAAAATGTTGAAATTGGGCACAATTAGCCATTTTCCCTCACCGGTGTCATGTGACTTGTTAGAGTTACAAGGTCTCAGGTGTGAATAGGGAGCAGGTGTGTTAAATTTGGTGTTATCGCTCTCGCTCTCTCATACTGGTCACTGGAACCTCAACATAGCACCTCATGGCAAAAAACTCTCTGAGGATCTGGAAATGATGCTCTACATAAAGATGGCCTATGCTATAAGAAGATTGCCAAGACCCTGAAACTGAGCTGCAGCACGGTGGCCAAGATCATACAGAGGTTTAACAGGACAGGTTCCACTCAGAACAGGCCTTGCCATAATCGACTAAAGAGGTTGAATGCACAAATTATCAATCTTCCATTAAAATCAGGTTACTGAAATGAAATTAGCTGTGGACAGGGACTTCACTTCCATTACACAACTGATATCAACTAACAAGTAATGCATTCTGACTGAGAAAATGTTCTTTGTTTTTGACAGGAATGATAACAAAGATATTTTAGAAGATGGATTTGATAATCAGCAAGGTTTTTCACAATGTAAGTTTGTACGTTTTCTTTTTTTTCTTTTTTGTGATAATAGAAACAACTGAAGATATGCTGGTAACAGAATATGAAAGCTTGGTTGAAAATATAAAAATACATATTTATTGCGTGATTATTAGCAATAGTAGTAGCATTATTGTTAGTAATATATATATTTATATATACTGTATATATGTATTGGAGGAGATGTGTTAAAGTATCTAGTTGCATTAGCCCAGCTAAGCCGTCTGTGACATATTTAGAGGAGACTGCTTTCTTATTAAAATTTCATTGATATTTGCATAAACAATTGCCATTATTTACCTAAGATAAAGTGGGGGTCAGATGTGTCTGCCCAATATTAAGACATGCATGTTTGGACACAAAGTCCAGATTTATATATGGAATCATATTTTGGCAGTCAAATCTCATGTTTATAGAAATTAGAAATTACTAATATAAAACCGTACGATTTGAAAATTGATGACATACAGCAGAATGTAATTTTAACGTTTATTTTCAGTCATTGGGGTTGATTTGCTAAAGACAAATATACTATGTACTGCAAATGCACCCGCAAGTGCAGTTGCTCTAGATTTGAGAGGAAGCTCTGCTAACTTCTATCATATAATCATGTGCAAGCAAAAACGCATTTGCGCAATTCTTTGCAAAGTGAAGCTTTACCTCATTTACTAAGTTCTTAAGCAGCTGCAATTGCAGTGCACAATATATTTGCCTTTAGTAAATCAACCCCCATATCTATTTTTAGTAGATTCAATTTAGTAAATTCAATTTTTAATTCAATTCGATATGCAAGTAACATCACAATTCTGTAAAGCAGAGTAAGACCAATTTACTCTAAGTATATTTTTTAAAATAAATCTACACCATCAATACTAAGTAATCTGGAGTGTAAACTCTACAGTTTTGGTGCCTTTCATTACACTGCAATGGGGCTTTTGACGCTCAATTGTGTCTGGACACTATAAATAATTACACAGTTCAAAATATAATCTGCATAATTTAACGTTATCATCATGGGTTCATGTTTGAAAAGCCTTTGTGGGTATAGTCTCGAATTTTATTAACTACATTCAGGTTGACATATTTGCTTGCTACATATTTCTTCTTCCTGTCTGTGCTTTGTTAATACTTCAATAGTACATCAAGACTACAGATACATGTTATTAAAAACAACCTACTCTCTGCAGTCTACCTGTTCCTTGGTAGCCAGGGTCTGTTTGATCTACGCTGCCTAGGCTTTAAGTCATCAAGGGTGCATGTTTATTATTATTATTATTATTATTATTATTATACAGGATTTATACAGTGCTGACAGTTTATGCAGCGCTTTACAATGTTAGGGCAGACACTACAATTTCAATACAATTCAATACAGGAGGAATCAGAGGGCCCTGCTCGTTAGAGCTTACAATCTAGGAGGAAGAGAAAGAGCTGAGATTTATTAGAAAAATGATGTTGCAATTCAAACGTATATCTTATAGTTTAATGTTAGGTGTGTTTTTTAGAGATAGATCTGTTTTAAAGAAGCTGCTGATATTTGAATGTGTACAGTGTATTCCAATTCTATTTGAATGTAAAACAACCAACTTTTGTTTTCTTACTTCAGTGGGCAGTTGGCTGATTCCTGGCACTGGACCACTGTGCACACCATCTAATCCTCACTCCCAGTTCGTATCCCCACTACCTATTTCTTCTTCCCATGGATGTGATAGATATTCTTCTTTGCGAAATCATCGGACAACTCCATACCCGAGTCCATATTCTCACAGAAACAATTCTCCAAGTAAGTTTCAACACTAAGCATGTGAATTATGTCAAGTCTATGGGCTTAAAATAATTTTGTATCAAGTATATGGACAGAGGCATAAATGAATAATACCAGCCAGGTTGTACTTTATTACATAAATTAATAATATGCAGACGTCCATTTCTGGGACTGCAATCCAGGCAGGAGTGGGAGTGGGTACCTTTCAAAACCAGTAGGGCAGGAGGCAAAAAAGTGGAGTTCTGCTTTAATACATTCAAAAATGAGAAAGGGAAGGGACATTGCTCCCAAAGCACATGCCTAGGCTTATACCAAGTAACCTGGGCCTCCTTTCCAGTCGTTTTGCTATAATTTAAATTATTACAAACATATTTAAATATTTCATTAACGGTGGGCCCAAGTTTTTTTTATATTGTGTACATTCATTCCCAGACTTGATAACAACTTTTCCTTTCACAATTTTTTAAAATAATGTTAGGCATTATAATTTGCTGAATCTGAGACTAAGGCATTTTTTAAATAATATTATTTTTTATATGTACATGTACTTCACACTGTCAGCAAAGGGCAATAAAACCAATTGTATTGTGGAGAGTGTAGCAGGATAAGGGCATAGAGACAGAAGATAAAGAGACAGACAAGAGAAATAAATGGAGAGGTGATAATAAAGGGGGCAAGAAACAGCCTCACCCAGATTTCATCATGTTATGACGCAAACAGCATATTTCAATCTAACTGCCCAGGGGTTCCCTGAATCTTTTAGGCTTCCTGCAACTCCCATTAGTAAAGTCTGACCAGCAAGTCATATCAACAATTATTGCAATAATAATTCAGAATATGGGCTAACTGAAAGTGCACTATAGGTCCACTTAAAAAACAAAATATGAGCAAGCTGATCTCCATCACCTTTTAAAAGAGTAACATTAGAAATATATAATTATTGCTTATATGATTTATTTACTTTTTTTTCTATTTTTGTAGCAAGCATAGCAGATAATTCAACCACTTGCCTGTCTATGCTCCAGTCACATGACAGCTGGTCTAGTCTCCAGATGTCAGCCCATACAGGAATGCTACCAATGACTCACAACAGTGGATCTTCAAGCAACTCCAGGTAATTGATGATTCCAGGGCCAAAAACTAGGGGGGTGCCTTCCCCGGGTGGCGCATCTAGGGGGGCGCAGCCAGGGGTGCTGCCCCCACCTGCACTGGGAACTGCTGCTCTAAGGGTGTCACTGCCGCCCGATAAAGTGTAATGGACAGGAAGGTCTCACTCCTAGTCCTGCCCAGTGTCCAAAGAGCCTATGTCTTTTCTGCATGAGGCATCCCAGACAAGGGGAGGCTTTAAAGAAGGCCCTGGACTGGCGGGTGCGGAGGAGGCCCTGGGCTGGGAGGGTGCAGAGGAGGCCCTGGACTGGGGGGTGCAGTGAAGGCCCTGGGCTGAGGGGGGTGTAGAAAAGGCCGCCGGACTGGGAGGGTTAGTAGAGGCCCTGGACTGGAGGGTGCAGTGGAGGCCCTGAACTAATGGGGGGTGTGGAGGAGTCCTTAGGCTGGGGAGTGCAGAGGAGGCCCTGGGCTGGGGGTGCAGAGGAGGCCCTGACTTTGGGGGGGGTGCAGAGCAGACCCTGGACTTGGGGGATGCAGAGGAGGTCCTGGGCTTGGGGGTGCAGAGGAGGCCCTGGACTGGGTGGGGGTGCAGTGGCAGGCCCTGGGCTGGGGGGTGCAGAGAAGGCCCTAGACTGGGGGTGCAGAGGAGGTGCTGGAGTGGGGGGGTGCAGAGCAGGCCCTGGACTAGGAGGCGAGTACACAGGAGGCCCTTGACTGAGAGATGCAGAGGAGGCCCTGGACTAGGAAAGGAGTACACCGGAGGCCCTGGATTGGGGGTGTAGAGGAGGCCCTGGACTTGAAATGTGGGGTTGATAAAGGACCTGGATGCTGGTTTGTACTGTCTGTTACATACTTGCTTGTGGCACAGTTATTAAAGCATATGGCCCTTTAAGCCCCACCCACTGTTGATGCAATCTGATCACACCCACAGTTTTGGCGTGGTGCGCTACATTGCCTCATACCATTTTCCTTGGGGGGTTTGCAAAAAAATGTTCAGCCCCGGGTGCCAGATGTGCTAGCTATGCCACTGGATGTTACTATATCTGTCTAAAGCTGATGACAGATGGCTTTGCATTGTACCACTGCTTTTGACTTTTTGAAAGCTCACCAAAACCATGGGACATAGAAGTCTATGGGAAAGCCCAGCTAACCCACACAAAAATCGCTGGTACACTATGCTGCAGCCAGTGGGCAGTGGATCAGTGTGAAGCTGCTCTTACTAGGAAAATTGAATTTTTTTACTGAAAAAATTGTGCGAATAAATTCACTTTAACCACTTGCCGAACGCCAACGGCAGGTTGACGGCGACAACGTGGCCCGATATCGCAAACCGCCGTTCACTGTGTCCGGGGGGGGGCCAGGGAGCGGGTGCAATGGACTCGATCTCCGCCGGCTACCCGCGATGCCCCCCCCGGAGTGAAAGAACGGAGGTCCGTGTAAGTAAACACGGATCTCCGTTCTGTGAGAGGGGGAAGGGCTGTAATCACAGCCTTCCTCTACACGGAGGCTGTGATCACTCCCCTTCCCCTGCCAGTCAAACAGCAACACAGTTAGAACACGCCCAGGGAACACAGTTAACCCTTAGAGCGCCCCCCCAAGTCAACCCCTTCATTGCCAATGGCATTTACACAGTAATCAATGCATTTTTATAGCACTGATTGCTGTATAAACGCCAATGGTCCCAAAAAAGTGTCAAAATGGCCCGACATGTCCGCCCCAATATCGCAGTACCGCTAAAAATCGCAGATCGCCGCCATTACTAGTAAAAAAAATAAATAAATAAAAACCCCAGAAATGAATTCTCATCGTCCGTAAACGTGGCAACTTTTGCGCAAACCAATCAATAAATGCCGTTGGTGATTTTTTTTATCACAAATATGAGGAAGAATATAAATCAGCTAAAACCGTTGAAAAAAAATGTTTTTTTATATATTTTTTTTGGATTTGTATTTTAGCAAAAATTAAGAAATTTGTTTTTTTTTTGCAAAATTGTCGCTCTTCTTTTGTTTATAGCGGCGATCAGAAATGACGCAGTGGTGATCAAATACCACCAAAAGAAAGCTCTATTTGTGGGACAAAAAGGCGCAAATTTTGTTTGGGTACAATGCCGCATGACCGCGCAATTGTCAGTTAAAGCGATGCAGTGGCGAATCGCAAAAAGTGCTCTGGTCCTAAAGTGTGAAATCCTTCCGGGGCTGAAGTGGTTAATTGTCCAATCATGCAATAAGCACCTGCATATGACTGGGTATACAAAGTGTCCAGAAATTTGCTTTTCACATGATTAGATAAGCAAAGTGAATGCTCACACATTTTTTTCAGTGAATATTCTCAGTTGCTTTTGTAAATCAGCCTTTGTCTGGTCCTCTATCCTTCTATTTATCTTTCTTAAAACTATTCTGTAGCTAACACTAGTACAAATAATCATTATTTACTGAATGAGTCAATAAATACAAACAAGACATATTATATAAACTATGCTATTATGTTGATTATTATTGCTGTGATATGATATGATATATCTATCTATCTATCTATCTATCTATCTATCTATCTATCTATCTATATATAAATATATATATATATATATATATATATATATATATATATATATATATATATAGATAGATAGATATAATATATATATATATATATATATATATACAGTGTATATATATATATATATATATATTAAAAACACACGTGCATACCCATATACTTACTCATGCTTTATATTTTGTTTTACAGTCAGTATCCTAATTTGTGGTCAGTGAACAACAGCACCCTTACACCAGTGTCTCAGTCTGGAGGAATTTCTAATGGCTTAGGATCTCAGTACTTGAGGGCTTCTCCAGCACACTACCCATCTCTTTCACACGGAGTACCTTCACCATCCTCAGGATCTCCCTTATATGATCATGGAACAACTACAGAACTCACAGACAACCAATATGAAGTCACAAATCATTCCAGGTTATCCTCCCCATGGACAGCAGTTACACCAAATTCAATGTAGGCTAAAGGCTTGTATGAAACTTTCAAATAAACAAAATACTCTGGCATGGACCTAAATTAGTGGAGAATTGAGGAATCCTGGTGCAGATGCCTGTTCCATAACAGTTTCGTGAGAATGCTGAAAAAGGCATAGACCTGAACAAAAATATTGTCACTTGAGTGGCAGTGAGGACAGAAGTGTCTAACCATGGACCTGTATGCTTACTGTATATATACTACAAATGTAAAACAATGATACTGACAATCATAGGTCCATATTAGCAGGATTAATTAAAATTTCCATAACATAATAATGGATTCCGTAATAATTACCTATATTTTTATAAAAACAGAAAAATGCAACAAATTCCAGTAAAAACTATTTATTTTGTTATGTTGGAAAACAACACTTAAATTGACATACAAAACATGCCCAATATTTATTTAAAGTGTCAAAAGCAGAATGGATTGTAACACTGATGTAGTAGAGTTCTGAAAAAAGAAACCTGTGATTAAAGGAATGGGTGAGTTGCAATTGCTGTTCTCTTTTTCCAAGAATGCTGTTTGCCTGGGAGATAAACTGATACAATGGCATTAGTACTTTCTCAACCACTGACCCATAGCTATGACTTCAAGTGTATGTCTGGGCAAAAAAATTCAAAGCAGTGTTGTCAGCCCTGCTAGATTCTCCCCTGTACTCCCTTACTAGATTGCAGAAACCTCTTCTCATTCCCATAAAATACAGTGAAGGTTTCTGTAGTTTAACTGGGGAGAACCAGACAGGCACCTTTAGTCAGACTTTACTTTCTGCATACTTGTTCCGGTGAGTGACTCAGAAGGTATTAAAACCAGAGATTTTAAAATGTGCTCTGTGCATGAAACCCACAGAAACCCGCATATTTTTTTCTCAGTACAAATTTCCTTCAATGCTGGCATAATAGATGCATTGCATTTTTTATTTTATGTCTTATATATTTCTCATTCCTTTCTATGTTATTTAAAAGAAAAAAAAAAACATTTGGGTACTTACATGGCACTAAGAATGATTTCAAAGTTTGTCAATGTGTCAACTAATTTAAATGAAATCTGTGTGAGGTTTACTTAAGTGAAGCAAACCAGTGTTCACATCAGACTGAAATTAAAAATCACTGCAACTAAATGGCTGAAACAAGCAACCTTGACTTTACATCATCTCATCTTTCCTTGCAAAATCACATCCATAATATAAAAAATAAAGTAATTGTCATTACAGTAGTATTAAACCCAGAAGCAAACATTATATCATATATATAATCATATAATATAATAATAATTTTATAGAATATATAATAATGTTATAATCATATAAAATATATTATATTATATATATATTATAGCATTATATTACAGCTTATCAATTCTTAGATGTGATGGGTGCATTGGTTTACTTTTTTTAGGCTTTCTTTCTTCTATTTTCATCTGGTGAACCAGCCAGCAAGTCTGTTGTTTATCAAAAGCACAAGCTCTCCAGCAAAATGTATCAGTTTACATGGATGAGACAAGCCACTTTACACTGGCAGGAGTCATTTAAATGATCAGCTTTTCTTCAGTCATTCAAAAGCTTTTTCCCAAAAGGAGCATACATTTTCTGTAACTGATTATAAAGTGTAAGCTGAAGTTTGGCTTCCATTCATTAGTGTATCTAAATATGCTAATACACTCAGCCCCCCCCCCCCCCCCCCCGAATGACAATGGTGGTTTCTGCTGTGCATCCTGTGCTCATTCCTCCACAGTTGTGTCTCATTAATACAGGAGATGTGTTACTGGACAGATCACCAGGTGAAAACAGAGAAAAAGAAAAGCAAAAAGTAATGCAACCACCAGACCTAATAATTGGGAAGCTGCAATATAATACATTTTTGCTTTTGGTTTTATACCGCTTTAAGGAAATACATCTCTTAACAAGTGATTAAAATCTCACATGTGGCCCTAGTCTTGTTCTATTAGTAAGTCACCATAGTAATGTACTGTATATTTTTTGATTATAGGAAAAATTGCCAAAGAAAGCTTTTTTTTTTTTTAAACAGCAATTCCATCGGTATTGTACAAAGGGATTAAAAGAAACAAAGTACTAAGGAAAATGAGAAATTTAGACAATTAATGTGATGCACAAGAAAGACGTGTTAATGTTTATGTCAAGTTGTCATGTGGAGAAACAAGAGTCTGAGTGATGTGATTATGTTATTGTATAACTTACTTTTATACCTTTTATTTATATTCGGTATGATGTCCTGGATGTATGTGTTGTATATATTAAAATATGCTGAAAGACAATCAGATTAAATGTTTTAACAGTCTTTAATATGAAATATGTGTTATTTATAATATGTAATATAATTTCATGTCATTCAATTTATTCAAATTAACATTTTTTTAAATAGTTTATTTTCAATTTTATCTAAAGAAGTAGACATACAAAAATCTGCCTAAAGTTTTAAGTTCTAGTAGCTAAGTAATCAGCAATTTTCATGCCATGCTATTCAGATCCTCAACACTTGCAGAGAGTCCTAAAATAGTCCCGTTAATAGTTCAAATTGCAGCACTCAGGCTGAACGCATTATTATATTGTAACATCTCATCCAAATACAGAAAGACTATGCAAAAGAATATGTTATTTTGTGAATCACCGTAGTGCTCCCTTGTAGGTGACAAATTCTCTCTAGGCACTATGTGCCGTAAGCAATGTGGAATTTCAGTTCATGTTAGTTGTTTGCAGAATCCCTGTTGACTCAAGTAACATTTATATGTGAAATGTCTGCATTATTTCAGTCTATTTATCATGTGGGCCCACCAAATACTTGCCTAGTCATCTGAGTTTTAGTTTTTAAAGGATTATTATTATTATTATTAATAATAATAATAATACAGTATCTCACAAAAGTGAATACACCCCTCACAACACTGAAGAAATTACACTTTGCTACAATGTAAAGTAGTGAGTGTACAGCTTGTATAATAGTGTAAATGTGATGTCCCCTCAAAATAACTCAACACACAGCCATTAATATCTAAACCGCTGGCAACAAAAGTGAGTACACCCCTAAGTGAAAATTTCCAAATTGGGCACAAAGTGTCAATATTTTGTTTGGCTATCATTACTTTCCAGCTCTGCCTTAACCATCTTGGGCATGGAGTTCACAGGTTGCCACTGGAGTCCTCATCCACTCCTCCATGACAACATCACAGAGCTGGTGGATGTTAGAGACCTTGCGCTCCTCCCCCTTCTGTTTGAGGTCTGGAGACATGCTTGGCCAGTCCATTACTTTTACCTCAGCTTCTTTAGCAAGGCAGTGGTCACCTTGGAGGTGTGTTTGGGGTCATTATCATGTTGGAATACTGCCCTGCGGCCCAGTCTCTGAAGGGTGGGGATCATGCTCTGCTTCAGTATGTCACAGTACATGTTGGCATTCATGGTTTCCCTCAATGAACTGTAGCTCCCCGGTGCCGGCAGCACTCTTGCAGCCCGAGACCATGACACTCCCACCATCATGCTTGACTGTAGGCAAGACATACTTGTCTTTGTACTCCTCACCTGTTTGTCGCTACACACGCTTGACACCATGTGAACCAAATAAGTTTATCTTAGTCTCATCAGACCCAAGATATGGTTTCAGTAATCCATGTCCTTAGTTTGCTTGTCTTCAGCAAACTGTTTGTGGCTTTCTTGTGCATCATCTTCCTTCTGGGATGACAGCCATGCAGACCAATTTGATGCAGTGTACGGCATATGGTCTGAGCACTGACAGGCTGACCCCCACCCTTTCAACCTCTGCAGCAATGCTGGCAGCACTCATACGTCAATTTCCCAGAGACAACCTCTGGATATGATGCTGAGCATGTGCACTCAACTTCTTTGGTCGACCATGGTGAGGCCTGTTCTGAGTGGAACCTGTCCTGTTAAGCCGCTGTATGGTCTTGGCCACCATGCTGCAGCTCAGTTTCAGGGTCAGGGCAATCTTCTTATAGCCTAGGCCATCTTTCTGTAGAGCAACAATTATTTTTTTTTACATCTTCATAGAGTTCTTTGCCATGAGGTGCCATGTTGAGTTTCCAGTGGCCAGTATGATTGAGTGAGAGCGATAACACCAAATTTAGCACACCTGCTCCCCATTCACACCCGAGACCTTGTAACACTAATGAGTCACATAACACCAGGGAGGGAAAATGGCTAATTGGGCCCAATTTGAGGTGTACTCACTTTTGTTGCCAACGGTTAAGACATTAATGGCTGTGTGTTGAGTTATTTTGAGGGGACAGCAATGACACTGTTATACAAGCTGTACACTCACTACTTTACATTGTAGCAAAGTGACATTTCTTCGGTGTGGCCACATGAAAAGATATATTAAAATATTTACAAAAATATATATACACAGTATCTCACAAAAGTGAGTACACCCCTCACATTTTTGTAAATATTTTAATATACCTTTTCATGTGACAACACTAAAGAAATGACACTTCGCTACAATGTAAAGTAGTGAGTGCACAGCTTGTATAACAGTGTACATTTGCTGTCCCCTCAAAATACCTCAACACACAGCCATTAATCTCTAAATCGCTGGCAGCAAAAGTGAGAACGCCGCTAAGTGAAAATTTCCAAATTGGGCCCAAAGTGTCAATATTTTGTGTGGCCACCATTATTTTCCAGCACTACCTTAACTCTCTTGGGCATGGAGTTCACCAGAGCTACACAGGTTGCCACTGGAGTCTTCTTACACTCCTCCGTGACAACATCACAGAGCTGGTGGAAGTTAGAGACCTTGCACTCCTCCACCTTTTATTTGAGGATGCCCCACAGATGCTCAGTAGGGTTTATGTCTGGAGACAGACCAATTTGATGCATTGTGCGGCGTATGGTCTGAGCACTGACAGGCTGATCACTCACCCCTTCAACCTCTGCAGCAATACTGGCAGCACTCATACGTCTATTTCCCAAAGACAACCTCTGAATATAACGCTGAGCATGTGCACTCAACTTCTTTGGTCAACCATGGTGAGGCCTGTTCTGAGTGGAACCTATCCTGTTAAACCACTGTATTGTCTTGGCCACCATGGTGCAGCTCAGTTTCAGGGTCTTGGCAATCTTCTTATAGCCTAGGCCATCTTTATGTAGAGCAACAATTCTTTTTTTTTAGATCCTCAGAGAGTTCTTTGCCATGAGGTGTCATACTGAACTTCCAGTGACCAGTATGAGAGAGTCAGAGCGATAACACCAAATTTAACACACCTGCTCCCCATTCACACCTGAGACCTTGTAACACTATTGAGTCACATGACACTGGGGAGGGAAAAAGGGTAATTGGGCCCAATTTGGACATTTTCACTTAGGGGTGTACTCACTTTTGTTGCCAGCAGTTTAGAAATTAATGGGTGTGTGTTGAGTTATTTTGAGGGAACAGCAAATATACACTGTTACACAAGCTGTACACTCACTACTTTACATTGTAGCAAAGTGTAATTTCTTCAGTGTTGTCACATGAAAAGATACAATAAAATATTTACAAATATGTGAGGGGTATACTCACTGTTGAAAGATACTGTATAAATATACAGTATATATATATATACATATATATGTATATATTTTTTTTTCCCGAATGCTTATAATATATTATGTAATCTACAAACACTTTTTAAATGCAGTGATTCAAGATATTGATTGTTTATTTATATACAATATATGATGACAAGCTTGAGGATTTCATGAAGGTGTGCCCGTAGGAACACTCACCAGCACTTTCTCCTAGCCAGCAGGAGAAATCCTTCAATCAACATGGAATTGAGTAATCATGGTTTTCTTCTGGCCACACATGCTCTGCACATGTAATTTTATGGCAAGTCTTACAAGACTTACATATGGTACTGAACAAGTTAGACTGAGATGCCTGATTTCTTGATACCATGCTACCAGATAATAGGGGTAATAGGGGATGTCAAATCTACCAGAACCATTGACAGATGGTCAACCTACCAGAACTGTGCTAGTAAGAAAACTAGATATTTTTTAATGAGTAGCTCCACACAAAAGGGGAAGCTCCCCTTGTCTGCCTCCTCCCCCGCCGCTGCCGCATTTAGCACCTTTTGGGGGAAGCGTGTACCTGGTTTTGACAGTTCGCCGCAGCGAAGTGAGACAGAAGTTTGCCCCCTTCTTCCCCCCACAGCCGGCCCAATCACAGAGTACAGCACGATTTGCGCATGCGCAGTAGGAAACCGGCTGTGAAGCTGCAAGGCTTCACTGTCGGTTTCCCTTAGCCAAGATGGTGGCGCCAGCACCCGAGAGCCGATTCAAGAATTGGCTCGGGTGAAGACACCGCTGGATGCCTGAACAGGTAAGTTCCCTAATAGTAAAATTATTTGTAGCTGCTGACTTTTAATTTTTGGAGGGGGGGGGGGCAGAATTCCTCTATAAGGACTTTTAAAAATAGAAATATATATATATATATATATATATATATTTGTTAATGTAATTTTATATATATATATATATATATATATACAGAGGTGTAGCTTGAAGCTTGTGGGCCCTGATGCAAAAGTTGACCTGGGCCCCCCCTAACACCCACCACTTCCACAGTGCGTGCAGATACACTAACCACACACCAAGATACTCAAGGTGGCTTAAGTGTTCTGAGTCCCCAGAGTTTCTCCTTACATCAGAGGACAGGGATCACCGCTGGAGAATCAGAGGACGGGGACCCCTGGCAGGTCACTTGGCAGAGCTCCTATCTCATCCCATCACTGTATACAGCTCCTCCCCCCACACTACACAGGGCTGAAATCACTTTCCTTTACACACAGTCTGTCAGCCTTCACAGGGTGTATCTGGCTTTTATGTTGCCATTCTGATCTGTGAAATTCTCTAGTCGAAACAGCAGTGTATTTGCAGTTGGCAGATACACCCTGTACCGATCGTGGCTAACTGGCTGTGTTGTAAAGGATTGTGATTTTAGCCCTGCGGAGGAGGAGCAGTATAGAGTGCTGTAATGGGAAAGGAGTTCAGCAGCCGGGCATAGCATCGGGGGTGATTAGGGGGCTTTGGGGGGAGCACAACTTAGATCTGGGGTGGCAAAGCCAAGTGAAACAAAATCTGAAGCCTGCAGCCACTTGGGAGGTGTTAAGGGATTTGCTTTAGACATTTCTGAAGGTTTCTCTGTCAGTGTTAGTAGGTGTTGGAGGAAGGTCACCTCCCGGAGGTGTGTGTCTCTTCCTCAGTTTTCAGGGAAGTGGGGTAAGAGGAAATCTCTGGGTGGGTGGGGGTACAGAGAAAATCCATCTGGTGACTAGGAGACACTGAGCGGTGTCTTACCTCACCAGTGACATCGGTCCCACCATAGCTACAGGATAGCACTCTCCTCTTAACTCACTGAGCTCGGTTACCATTTCATGTTGCCAGCACACAGCACAGACACTTCCCCATCCTGGGCTGTCACAGCTTCTCCCCAGCCAATGAGAATGGAGGGGTGTGGACTGTGGAAGGCAAAGTGGAAGCCCAGTACTGGAGGGTGGCTGTGGGGCCCTAGGGCAGATTGGAGCTGAACTTTCTGGAGGAAATGATAACATGACAGGGAGGCTGCAGGGGCCCCCCGGAGCTAGGGATGGGGTTGAGAATGTGACCCCTGCAACCCCTTTTGCTATGCCCATGTATATATATATATATATATATATATATATCTATATATATATATAGATATATATATATATTAGGGTTGCACCGATTCCAAGCATTCAGGCGAGTATTGGTACTTGCCCAAATGCTCCCGATACCGAAACTGATACTTTGCGGTGTGATTTGCCTCAACACAAAATGAATGGGCACAAATTGGGCACTGCAAATAATCACATGCGATTTGAACAGAAGTGGAGTGCGATTCCTGTTCGAATTGCATGCAATTTCCCCTACTGCGCCTGTATGTGTATAGAAAGGGATTAAAGCACCATCTAGTGGGCAGTTTAAAAAAGTTAGAACTCGCAGTACATAGAGCCTGCATGCACAGGCTGCTTGAAGAGCTCACAGGGCTGGAGGATGTGTAGAGACGGTTCGCCTCCAAGCTGACATGACTTCCCCCCTATACCCAGGGGTCCTGGAACTTCACCTTCAGCCCTGTGAGCACCTCCAGTGGCCCTAATTTGCTACCATTGGTGGACTAGGACACCTATGTAGATTATTTTGCATGTGGCCAGATATGTACTGTGAGTTCTAAAAAAAATGTAACTTCCCACTAGATGGCACTTTTCCCTTTCTATACACACACTCACACACAGGAGCAGTGGGGGAAGTGCCATCTCGGCTTGAAGTGCCATCTCTGAGAGAGCGCATCCTGAGCTAGAGCCTGCGGATCAAAGAGGAGTGAGAAAAACGGAGGCACTTGACAGTTGAATGGCCTGTCCAAAGAGAGGTTGGTGTTCCTGGCCCACCACAGAAGGCTATTGGAAATGAGGAATTTGGAATTTCTGGTTCAGAGAACCGCGACTCCACTGGTCTAGGAGGCAGAACTGAAACGTCCTCGTGTGCCACTGTGCTCAGGCCACCACTGGAATACATGCTTGTTAAGAGGCCCAATAAACTCATAGCCCGACGTACCATGACCACGGCTGAGGACATCATCTCTGCAGCCTCCGAACAAACGTGATTGACTTTGTCCTTCGGAAGGAAAATATTGTACTGGACTGTGTCGAAGGTCATGCCCAGGTATGTGATGATTTGAGTTGGGATCTGAGCTTTTCGCCGAGTTCTCCATCTGACTGAATTCCGTCAGGGCTTGGAAGACTCAGTCCCGGTAGTTCATGAGAAGATCTTCGGACTGTGCCAATACGAGGACATTGTCTAGATAGTGGAAAATTTTAATGCCTCTCTAGCTCAGAAAGGCAACTACCATCACCAAAAGTTTTGAAAATGTCCTGGGGGCTGAACGGAGGACAAAAGGAAGGCATCTGAACTGGAAATGGTTGTCCTTGAAGTGGAACCTGAGAAACCGCTGATGAGCCTTGGTCACCAGAATGTGAAAATAAGAGTTTTCGAGATCTATTGAGACCATCCAATTGCCTCTTTGTATTACTGCGGATATAATCTTGAGCGATTCTATGTGGAAAGGTTCCCGTTTGAGAAAAGCGTTCAGGTATTTGATGTCCAAGCCACTTGCCTGATGACTTTTGAACGAGAAATAAAGGGGAGTAGATACTGTTGCCTTCTTCTGACCTTGGAACCGAAACTATGGCCTGCAGACTCAACCACTCTGAAATGAAGGATTCTAGCGATATTCACTTCTCTGAAGATATAGGTACCTTCGTTGAGACAAAGAAACTTGCTGGAGGAGGACTTTCGAAGTGAAGGCAAAGTCCTTCGCAAACCACCTCTAGGACCCACACATCCAATATCCTTTCCACCCAGATGCTGCTAAAATGGGCTAGTCTTGCCCCCACCGGCAACACCTGGGTGGACAACCCTTCAGAAGGACTTGTTAGCTATCTTTGGGGGCAGAGAGGCTTTGGACTTTGTTGGAAGGAGCTGCGTGGGTAGCATGGAAAATGGTTGAATTCCCTACCCGGGCGGTAGGATCTTGCGTCTCTGAACTGCTCCCGAGATCTCCGATTAATGCGAAAGGACTGCGTACGATGTCTCCGATTCTGGGGAAGAAGGCCAGATTTCCCTCCCGTCACCCAATGTATAGCATCCTACAGAATTTTTCCAAAGAGTGTACCCCCTGAAAAAGGGATAGAACATAGGCCTTGTTTTGAGTCCACAAACCAGTGTTTCAACCATAAGGCCCGTCTCCAATACACCGGTGCAGCATAGGCTGAACATCCTTACCAGGCATGGGACACTGACAGCTAGGGCAGCAGAAGGGGAAGCCGTGCCGACATTTAAAACGACGGGCCTCCCCCCACTTCTACAATGAGCGTGCGGCGTTCCTTGGCCAATCGGCCCGTGCAGTGCCCATAGAACACAGGAGAATCTGGGAGAACAGAAGGAGGAGCCTCAAGCACTGCCCAAACCAGCCCGCTCCACCAATAGGAGCTAATGGCTTTGCTTGGCTTTCACCGGCTTGCTGAACAGCATGAAACGCACACTGAGCTACCCTGAGGAACTAGGAGAGAACCCAGGATGGTGGCCCTAGCACTCACTAAAAGGATTTTGCATGTTTATGCGACTGCTCTACTCCGGCACCAGGAGTGCCCAATCTTAGGGGGAAAATACAGAAACAATCAGGAATGCCCAGAGCGAGGACAAAATAAGAACACAGTCACCAGGTACTGCCTACCTTTTATGCTACTATTCAGGAAGGTCTTATTGGGTGTCAACGGAGTGGAGTTGACCCGCAGTGATGGCATGACGCAGAGCCAGGAAATATATATATATATATATATATATATATATATATATATATATATATATATATATAAATATATACATACATATACACTATATTACCAATTACCAAAAGCATTGGGTAGCCTGTCTTTACATGCACATGAACTCTAATCCAGTCTTAGTCCATAGGGTTTAATATTGAGTTGGCCCACCCTTTGCAATTACAACAGCTTCAACACTTCTTGGAAGACTTTCCACAAGGTTTAGGAGTGTGTCTATGGGAATGTTTGATCATTTTTCCAGAAGCGCATTTGTGAGGTCAGGCACTGATGTGGATGAGAAGGCCTGGCTCACAGTGTCCTCTCTATTGGCCATTGGCCCCTGCTGTTGTCAATCAAATCCAGTGACAAGGGAGCTGGGGGCTGGGCCGAGTACTGCTGTCTGTGTCAATGGACGTAAATGGGAGTGCGCCCGCATAGGTGCCCCCATGGAAATCGTCTCTCCATGGGGGCACCCAATGAAGAGGAGAAGCCAGGAGTGCCCCAGGGACACCCCAGAAAAGGAGGATCGTGCCGCTCTGTGCAAAACCCTTGCATAGAGCAGGTAATTATGACATGTTTGTTATTTTACAAAAAAAAAAGAAAAACAAACCTTTACAATCGTATACAAAGAAAATCACTGCGCTTACGTGATTTAGCACAAGACAGCTGCCAGCACAACACCACGACACCTAGTGCAATCAGTTGAAACAATAATAGTGCAGCGCTATCTATAGGTAGTACAACCGAGTATACTGCATAATGTCCTGGCTTACATTAGACAGGTCAGCATATGTGAATAGAATGGAATAATGAAAAGCTTGCAGCACAACAGAGGATTTGAGCAGGGTTGGTAAACTCAGTTCGGGCCAATATGTCTACAGGCTAAGTTGTGACCAAACATATCAGGGAAAGCCAGCCCCACACAGTGTCCAATGAAACAAATTGATATACCAAATTTTTATATATATATAAAATAGGAGGGAACAGATAGGTAAAAAGTCCCAAACATTAAGCAATAGATGAATGAAACATCAACTCTTCCCAGGTGCACTGATCACTCCAATTGCTTGTGTGACTGTAATCCACCACCAGGTGCAGTAAAAACTTGTCACGTATGATGAGCTCATTTATATTTTATCTCATGTAAGTTGTTATACCATTTTTTAATAAATCACAAAAGGATTTTATGCGAGACTTTTGCTTTTTTGCATGGACGGTTGAGTCATTCTGATATTACATCATTGGTGATTCGAAGCTTGAACTCCCAGTGCTCATTACCAGACCTGTATCCGGCTTCCTACGTTTTTGAGGTGGACATCCATGCTAGTCGATTGGAAGGGCTATTCCTGTAAGAGGTATATCTACGCTGGTTGCTACCGGTTTCGGGTAAGTTTTTACTGCACCTGGTGGTGGATTACAGTCGATTGCCGCCGGCTACCCGCGATGCCCCCCCCGGAGTGAAAGAATGGAGGTCCGTTCTGTGAGAGGGGGAAGGGCTGTGATCATAGCCTTCCTCTACACGGAAGCTGTGATCGCTTCCCTTCCCCTGCTAGGGCAGTCCCCCCACAGTTAGAACACGCCCAGGGAACACAGTTAACCCTTAGAGCGCCCCCTGCAGGTTAACCCCTTCACTGCCAATGGCATTTACACAGTAATCAGTGCATTTTTATAGCACTGATCGTTGTATAAATGCCAATGGTCCCAAAAAAGTGTCAAAATGGCCCGACATGTCCGCCCCAATACCGCTAAAAATCGCAGATTGCCGCCATTACTAATAAAAAATTTAAAAAAAAATAAAAACCCCAAAAATGAATTCTCATCATCCGTAAATGCGGCCACTTTTGCGCAAACCAATCAATAAACGCTGATTGTGATTTTTTTATCGCAAATATGAGGAAGAATATAAATCGCCCAAAAACGGTGAAAAAAAATGTTTTTTTGTATTTTTTTTTATATTTGTATTTTAGCAAAAAGTAAGAAATTTGGGTTTTTTTGCAAAATTGTCGCTCTTCTTTTGTTTATAGCGGCGATCAGAAATGACGCAGCGATGATCAAATACCACCAAAAGAAAGCTCTGTTTGTGGAAAAAAAAGGACGCAATTTTTGTTTGGGTACAACGTCGCACGACCGCGCAATTGTCAGTTAAAGCGACGCAGCGCCGAATCGCAAAAAGGGCTCTGGTCCTAAAGTGGGAAATCCTTCCGGGGCTGAAGTGGTTAAGGCCTCAGCATACCAAGACATTCATGCTCCTAACTTTGTGGGAATAGTTTGGGGTTGCCCCTTCCTGTTCCAACATGACTGCGCACCAGTGCACAAAGTAAGGTCCATAAAGATGGCCTAGGCTATAAGAAGATTGCCAATACCCTGAAACTGAGCTGCAGTATGGTAGCCAAGACCATACAGCAGTTTAACAGGACAGGTTCCACTCAGAACAGGCCTCGCCATGGTCAACCAATGAAGTTGAGTGCACATGTTCAGCGTCATATCCAGAAGTTGTCTTTGGGAAATAGACATATGAGTGCTGCCAGCATTGCTGCAGAGGTTGAAGGTGTGGGGGGGGGGGGGCAGCCTTATTTACATTAGCGGTCCTGGTTCTGCCACTGTGGAGGAGCTATAGCGGGTAGCCGGCGGACATTGAATCCACCCTACCCACTCCCTGGCTCCCCCACTACACAGTGAGATCCTTGCTCTCGCAGCGATTGGCAGGTGACAGCGGTTTGCGTTATTGAGTCAGCCTGCCGCCGTCAAATGACAGCGGGCGGTCCTTAAGTGGTTAAAGGAGTTGCAAACCCTCAAGGTTTTTCACCTCAATACATTCTATGCATTAAGGTGAAAAACCTTCTGCACTGCAGTTGCCCCCCAGAGCCTCCCTTTTTCTTACCTGAACCAAATCGTTCCAGCAATGAGCACGAGCCCAGTAGCTCCAGCCACTGTCTTGAGTCCTCATTGGATAGATTGATAGCAGCAGGAGACATTGGCTCCTGCTGCTGTCAATCAAATCTGGTGACACGGGAGGCGGAGCAGGGCTGAGTCCTGCTGTCTGTGTCAATGGACGCAGCAGCGAGACTCGGGAGCGTGCCCGCAAGGGTGCCCACTTGGAAAGCTTCTCTTCGTGGGGGCACCCGATGAAGGGGAGGAACCAGGAGTGCAGCCGGGACCCCCCATAAAAGGAGGATCAGGGCCGCTCTGTGCAAACCCCTTGTACAGAGCAGGTAAGTATAACATGTTTGTTATTTTACAAAAAAAAAGTGAACCTTTACAATCACTTTAACCACTTCAGCCCCAGAAGGATTCTTCCTGACCAAAGCACTTTTTGCGATTCGGCACTGCTTTGCTTTAACTGACAATTGCGTGGTCGTGCAACATTGTACCCAAACAAATTTGCATCCTTTTTTCTCCATAAATAGAGCTTTCTTTTGGTGGTATTTGATCACCTCTGCAGTTTTTATTTTTTGTGCTATAAATAAAAAAAAGTGACAATTTTGAAAAAAAAAACAATGTTTTTTACTTTTTGCTATAATACATATTCTTCCTCTGTATTAGGCGATCGCGGGTTGCCGGCAGACATCACGACCCGCGGGCACACTCACGCAGCATGTGTGTGTTTATAGGCGGCGATTTGCACAGCGGAGCCACTTTGCTGCCGTTTATCTATGCGAGGCAGGCAAGAACCAGCTCTTGAGGGAGTCTATTCCACATTTTCACAGCTCTTACTGTGAAACTTACTTGATTTTATTATTGTTCACTAGGACCTGAGTGCCTTATTTTGTTACTTTCATGTACTGCTTTGTAATTACAATAATATAATCTTATCCTCAACCCTAATAAATACATACAGTATATACCTATATGCAGAGGCGTAACTAGAACGTTCAGGGTCCCGGTGCAAGAAGTTTTGAAGGGCCCCCCTGACCCCTGGCCAGGGCCCTTCCCTCTTCTTGCTGATCCTGGGGCCTTTACTCCCATCGCGGGTCCCTTTATTACAGTCCCGCAGTGGCACCCTTTCACAAGTTCTGCAGCTGGCCCCCTTATGGCCATCTTCGGCCTTCCCATGGTGGTGAAATGCCAGGGCCCAGACGCAATTGCAACCTTTGCAATCCTGATAGTTCCCTCACTGGTATCAGTAGTTTTTAATTTTTATTTAAATTTTATTATTTTTTTACCATTTAATTTTAATTCTTTTACAATTTTATTTTTATTATTTTTTACAATTTTTTTATTAGCTCTGTTGGGGGGCTTTGATGAGATATCAGGGGTCTGAACAAACCACAGCCCTTAATCTCCATCTGTGTAGCTTCAGCTGCACAGAATGAATGGACAGGAATAGTTGAGTACCAAGCCTCCCATTCATTCAGAAATGGAAGTATAGTAAAAAACAGTTTACTATGCTTCAGTTATGAATGAACCGATTGGTACCAATCACTGACTCTGTCTATTCAGAAAAGGAAGGAGCCGGTAAATGACAAATTTATCGACCCGTTCCCATTTCTCAATCATGACACATCTTTTACATCTTCTACAGCAGCTGGCAGGAGAGAGGAGGGGGGAAGACAGCAGCTTTGTGGGGGGATCAGGGAAGCATGCAGGGACCCTGGGAACAGCAGAAGACAAGTAAACTGGATAGGAGGGGTGGCTGGGACAGCATATAGAGGAACCAATCTCCTCCATTAGGAGGAAAAAGGAGGAGATTGGTTCCTCTAAATGCCGCCCCTGCCATCCCTCCTATCCAGGCGTACAAGGGAGGCACACGGGCCCCCTGGAGCATGGGGCCCGGTTGCAATCGCAACCCCTGCAACCCCTATTGTTATGCCCCTGCCTGTATGTATGTCAAAAGATCAAGATCAAAAGGTATGGCTATTATTTTATTCTTTTTTTTTTTTTATTCTTTTTTATTTTTAATTAATGATGACAACTGTTTAAGCAGGGCAATAGCAATAAAAATCTAATGGAGGTTCTAACTCCTCACCACTTGATCCAAAGCAAATAAAAAAATAAATAAGTAAATCGGTCACATTGTAATATTACTGTTCAGTGTTCACATATTTTGAAGCTACTTACAAAAAGGATAGATGGTCTTTTTACACAGCAGTGTAATGTACTTTTCTCATCTTCAGCCTATGACTGTAAATCATAGATCATCCTGTCACTTTGCTGAAATTGACTGGAAGTTTAATTTGCAGTTTGCATTCCTCCCCAAACTATTTTGCCTTCTGGAAAAGTCTAAAAGATAACACAATGACCGGTAAATTGAAAAATCTTCCACAATATCCACTCCTTGATTTTTGGGAAAGCTGTAAATTCTGTCTCCCATAGTTCAGCCATTCAGCAGTTTTTTAGTAAAGTTGTTTCCAGAGATAATGAAAATCACCATTTCCAAATGATAGCAATTTCATTATCATGCAAAAAATGGAATACAGTTAGGGTCTGACAAAGTAAAATGTGCATCAAGGTAAACTACGATTATGTTAAAAATGTTAAAAAAAAGTAGATCTTATTCTTCACATTTTTGGATGTTTAACCAGTTGCCGACCGCCTGGCGTACATTTACTGCTGCAAGTGGCAGCTTTACGCAGATTGCTGTCTATAAAGGACAATACACGCACACACAGCTAGGAGGCGAGCAGCGCACTTTCATGTCTGCTGCACGCTCCCTGTGCGGGGGGCCGTGGGTCGGTCGGTCTCAATGTCTGCTGACAACCCGCAATCGCCTGGTACAGCAGAAAAGCGGGGAACTGTCAATGTAAACATGGCGGCATGACAGAGATCTACTGACCCTGTCATCTGGATCAGTTAGATCTGTCATGCCCCTGGCAGCCCAGCCCCCACACAGTTAGAACATGCACAGGGAACACAGTTAACCCCTAGATTGCCCCCTGCAGGTTAACCCCTTCACTGCCAATGACATTTATACAGTAACCAGTGGCTATTTTTAGCTCTGATCGCTGTATAAATGTCAATGGTCCCAAAAAAGTGTCAAAAATGTCCGAAGTGTCTGCTGCAATATTGCAGTCCCAATAAAAATCGCAGATTGCCGCTATTACTAGTAAAAAAAAAAATAGTAAAAACTCTGGAAATTAATTCTCATGGTTTGTAAACGCAGCAACTTTTGCGCAAACCAATCAATATACGCCGAATGCAATTTTTTTTTACCACAAATATGAGGAAGAATATATATCGGCCAAAGCTGATGAATAAATTAGTTTTTTTATATATTTTTTTGGATATGTATTATAGCAAAAAGTTTAAAAAAAGTTTGTTTTTTTTTCAAAATTGTCACTCTTTTTTTGTTTATAGCATAGATCAGAAGTGACGCAGAAGTGTTCAAATACCACCAAAAGAAAGCTCTATTTGTGGGAAAAAAGGATGGCAATTTAGTTTGGGTACAATGTCGCACGACCGTACAATTGTCAGCGACGCAGTGCCGAATCGCAAAAAGTGTTCTGGTCATTAAAGGAGGGTAAATCCTTCCGGGGCTGAAGTGGTTAATGTGGACATAGTCCACTTCACTTTATTTCACTGCATTTTACCTTGCTTCAGACTTTAGTAAAACAGGCCTTACTGTATGTGTAGCCAGGTGCTTGGCTAGGGAAAGAGAGCAATTTAGGACACTGTGATGCATTGTTCTCTGTGCTCACAACAGATCTCAGCTGAATGGGATAACACTACTTTGACTCCATCATCTAGGGTAAGCTGACAAGCAGAAAGAGATCAAGAGACTTGATGGTTGGCAGCATTGAATCTGGACCATTTCACTACAAATCCCAATGCGAGCCGGGTGTAAGGGAAGAGAGTTGCATTTTGTCAGGTTGAATACCAACAAACTCACTCTTTGCTGAGAGGAGACTGAAGTTTGCACATCACTGTGTGCACATCAACCTGCCACAGCCATGAGTTGAGGACTCGAGTCACTCCAGGTAGATCCAGAAGTAAGCTGACATCTGAACAGTGAGAGGACACTGCAGCCATTAACTTTTGCTGCTAGCAGAGACTGAGCACATAAGGACTGGCCATCTAACCAGCAGCATTATTTACTACATGCAGACTTTACTGGCATTGTACTCATGTGCACCACCAAAAAGACTGGCCCCATTGCTAGCCAGCTGAAGGACTAGGGCTAAAGACTGCTCCCTCAGATAGCTGCTTCAGAAGAACTTGACCATAGTAAGAGGTACCTTTTTAGGGAGTCTTAAAATTCATTGCTGCCATTCATATACAGTGCACTCTATGTGGGTATGACCTACTGTTTACAGAGGAGTTATCAAAGTATTGATTATCATTGCTGTTACTGTTTTCTAATGCCATTACTTTTTGCTTTTGATTTTGTGGATTACCAGGTTTGCTCTAATTTTGCTCCAATGCAGGATATAAACCTTGGTTGCTGTAGCCACCCCTCCTACATGTTGGGCAAATCCACCCCCGAGGGCTGGAAGTGGTTACAATAATCCCTTCAGACTAGGTGGATAACTGTATTCCCTACATGTGGCATGCCATCCAGTAGACAACCCCCCCCCTCCTCCCGCATCATTGGAGGTTTTCATACTTGGGATCTTGCATCATGGCATTTGGAATAGTCAGACCTCCTTTGTATACATGTGAAAATGATTATTAGTTGGAGCCAGGTATCAACAACATGGACTCACGCTCGGTATATTGGTCTATAGAGTGATCCACCCCTTCCATATGGATGCTGACCCCCCCCCTTGTGACCCTGCTGGCTCCTGTGCCCACCCATAAGATTAGTAAGCCCCTCTTCTGCACTGTCATTTCATCACTATATACACAGCATTCTGTCCTGAAGAAGTGGAATATGCCGTGAAATGCGTTGGCAGATAATAGGAAAGGAGGCCCTTGCATATATCTACATAACAATTTACAAGTATATATGAGTTTGCACCCAAGTACATGTATTTAAGTACAGGGATCTTTTCCAGTTTTTTGAGACAGTGTGAACACAATGGGGTTGATTTGCTAGAACTAGAGAGTGCAAAATATGGTGCAGCTCTGCATGGTAGTCAATTAGCTTCTACCTTCAGCTTGTTCAGTTAGGCTTTGCCAAAAAAAATGGAAGCTGATTGTTTTCTATGCAAAGCTGTACCAGATTTTGCACTCTCCAGTTTTAAGACATCAACCCTAAAATGTGTCCTTTTTAGCATATGTTGTAATGTTAGTCCCTTTTTATGGGTTTGTGTCTATTTTTTTTTTTATGGAAATTATGTGTTGCTTGCAGTGTACCTTTAAAGCCCGATATTAGAGAGTAACATTCATATTCCTCTAACTTGAGATACATTCATTTAGCTCAGTGGCAAATTCACATGCAAGGTGAACAGCTTATTTGCCTTTAATAAATCAATTACTCTCATTTTCAGTACTTGTAGACTCCCAAAAGTGTGGTGCCCAATAGATTAATGAATATATTACTGATGGCAAGTAGCTGAGAACAGCAGGCTGAAACTGGAGGAGGCAGGGGACAGATGAGATCTAAATCATGATGGGATTTATACCAGAGCGATCTCAGCATAAAAAAACATAAAAAAATGTTTAACTTTTTTTTGCTCAACCACTGTCCAAGTACACTTAGCAGAATTTATATTTTATTACTCCTCTGTTGTGCTGTATATTAAATCCACTATATGGTGCAGGTCTGTACACTGGAGAAATGTACCATGCTAGAGTAGAGAGCAGTGTTGGATCATTCACTAGGCAACCTAGGAAGATGCCCATGGCCCAGTGGGTATACTGGAGCATAACTGCCACTCAGCAGACAATTTAATGATCTGCTTTAAACCAGTGATGTCGAAGAACTTCCATGCTACAACACAATTGATCATAATTAGGGATGAGCCAAATGTACCTAGGTGCGGTATGAGATGAGTTTGGTAAACTTTATTGAAGTCTGACTGCCGAACCCCACTGAAGTCAATAGGAGCCAAACGTTAAGAACGAGCAATGGCCATATTCTATGCTAAGAGGCAACAGTAAAAACAAATCACATGGGGGGCTGGACAACACCACAGGGTGCATGCACCAAAAAAAAAATGAAAAAAACTATATTTGAATGGGAGCAGACATTCTAATAATGCTTAAAGTGAAACATTAAAAATGTAAAATTCTATTTAAAAACATGCCTGGGGGGATGCCTCTAGCCTGCATCTGAAGTGTTGAATATAACTTATTGCAGTTAAACTGACATTACAAAGTAAAAAAATGTCTTAAATTGTTGGAAACTGACAGCTTCAGCCACTTACTTCTGGCTGAGTGAATTTTAAGGGGGAATCCCATGCAATTATTCACAGGAAGGCAGCTATAGAAAAGACACTGCATGATGTGCAAAAAATCCAGCTTTACAAAAAACTCCCAAACAGCCAAAATTTGGTCCGAACTTCTGTTCGGACTGTATCTTGAGCTTATACCTAGTCATAATGCAGTTTGTGTTGTCGCAGCAGTGTCACACCCACATATGGCCTAATGACTTCTGAGGTTGTGGCTTGCAGTTCAGACAGTGAGAGAACACACACACACAGAGGTACAGAATCCTGACTCCAGGCCAACTAGATGAATAAAGAATTAAAAAAAAAGATTGTACAGTTGTGTGCAAAAGTTTAGGAACCCCTGACAATTTCCATGTGATTGCCATTTATAAATATTTGGGTGTTTGGATTAGCAATTTCATTTTGATCTATAAAATAACTGAAGGACACAGTAATATTTCAGTAGTGAAATGAGGTTTATTGGATTAACAGAAAATGTGAAATATGCATCAAAACGAAATTAGACAGGTGCATAAATTTGGGCACCCCAACAGAAAAATCACATCAATATTTAGTAGAGCCTCCTTTAGCAGAAATAACAGCCTCTAGATGCTTCCTATAGCCTGTAATGAGTGTCTGGATTCTGGATGAATGTATTTTGGACCATTCCTCCTTACAAAACATCTCCAGTTCAGTTAGGTTTGATGGTTGCCGAGCATGGACAGCCCGCTTCAAATCACCCCACAGATGTTCAATGATATTCAGGTCTGGGGACTGGGATGGCCATTCCAGAACATTGTACTTGTTCCTCTAGATTTTGAGCAGTGTTTGGGTCGTTGTCTTGTTGAAATATCCAGCCCTGGCATAACTTCAACATTGTGACTGATTCCTCAACATTATTCTCAAGAATATGCTGATATTGAGTGGAATCCATGCAACCCTCAACTTTAACCAGATTCCCAGTACTGGCACTGGCCACACAGCCCCACAGCATGATGGAACCTCCACCAAATTCTACTGTGGGTAGCAAGTGTTTTTCTTGGAACGTTGTGTTCTTTTGCCACCATGCATAATGCCCCTTGTTATGACCAAATAACTCAATCTTTGTTTTATCAGTCCACAGCACCTCATTCCAAAATGAAGCTGGCTTGTCCAAATGTGCAGCATTTGCATACCTCAAGTGACTCCATTTGTGGCATGTGTGCAGAAAAGGCTTCTTTCGCATCACTCTCCCGTACAGCATCTCCCTGTGCAAAGTGCGCTGAATTGTTGAACGATGCACAGCGACACCATCTGCAGCAAGTTGATGTTGGAGGTCTTTAGAGGTGGTCTGTGGGCTGTTTTTGACCTTTCTCACCATTCTTCGCCTTTGCCTCTCCAATATTTTATGTGGCCTGCCACTTCTGGCTCTAACAAGAACTGTGCCTGTGGTCTTCCATTTCCTCACTATGTTCCTCACAGTGGACACTGACAGCTTATATCTCTGCGATAACTTTTTGTTGCCTTCCCCTAAACCATAATGTAGAAGAATCTTTGTTTTCAGGTCATTTGAGGGTTGTTTTGAGCCCCCCATGTTGCCACTCTTCAGAGGAGAGTCAAAGAGAACAACAACTTGCAATTGGCCACCTTAAATATCTTTTCTCATGATTGGATGCACCTGTCTATGAAGTTCAAGGCTTAATGAGCTCACCAAACCAATTGTGTGTTCCAATTAATCAGTGCTAAGTAGTTACAGGTATTCAAATCAACACAATGACAAGGGTGCCCAAATTTATGCACCTGTCTATTTTCGTTTTGATGCACATTGCATATTTTCTGTTAATCCAATAAACCTAATTTCACTACTGAAATATTATTATGTCCTTCAGTTATTTGATAGATCAAAATGAAATTGCTGATCCAAACACCCAAATATTTATAAATGACAATCATGGAAATTGTCAGGGGTTCCTAAACTTTTGCATACAACTGTATATATGTCCATACTTCTACTTGCATATAATATATATATATATACATACAGTATCTCACAAAAGTGAGTACACCCCTCACATTTTTGTAAATATTTTATTCTATCCATTTTTGTAAATATTTTATTCTATCTTTTCATGATAGTGTAAATTTGCTGTCCCTCAAAATAACTGGAGTCCTCTTCCACTTCTCCATGATGACAACACGGAGCTGGTGGATGTTAGAGACCTTGCGCTCCTCCACCTTCCGTTTGAGGATGCCCCACAGATGCTCAATAGGGTTTAGGTCTGGAGACATTCTTGGCCAGTCCATCGCCTTTACCCTCAGCTTCTTTAGCAAGGCAGTGGTTGTCTTGGAGTTGTGTTTGGGGTCGTTATCATGTTGGAATGCTACCCTGTGGCCCAGTCTCCGAAGGGAGAGGATCATGCTCTGCTTCAGTATGTCACAGTACATGTTGGCATTCATGGTTCCCCCAATGAACTGTAGCTCCCCAGTGCTGGCAGCACTCATGCAGCCCTAGACCATGATACTCCAACCACCATACTTGACTGTAGGCAAGACACACTTGTCTTTGTACTCCTTACCTGGTTGCGGCCACACATGCTTGACACCATCTGAATCAAATACGTTTATATCATCAGACCATAGGGCATGGTTCCAGTAATCCATGCCCTTAGTCTGCTGTCTTCAGCAAACTGTTTACGGGCTTTCTTGTGCATCATCTTTAGAAGAGGGTTCCTTCTGGGACGACAGCCATGCAGACCAATTTCATGCATTGTGGCGCGTATGGTTTGAGCACTGACAGACTGACTGCCCACCCCTTCAACCTCTGCAGCAATTCTGGCAGCACTCATATGTCTATTTCCCAATGATAAGCTCTGGCTATGACGCTAAGCATGTGCACTCAACTTTCTTTCTGTTCTGAGTAGAACCTGTCCTGTTAAACCCCTGTATGGCCTTGGCCACCGTGCTGCAGCTCAGGTTCAGGGTCTTGGCAATCTTCTTATAGCCTAGGCCATCTTTATGTAGAGCAACAATGCTTTTTTCAGATCCTCAGAGAGTTCTTTGCCATGAGGTGCCATGTTGAAATTCCAGTGACCAGTATGAGAGAGTGAAAGCAACAACACCAAATTTAACACACTGTTATACAAGCTGTACACTCACTACTTTACATTGTAGCAAAGGGTCATTTCTTCAGTGTTATCACAAGAAAAGATAGAATAAAATATTTACAAAAATGTGAGGGGTGTGCTCCCTTTTGTGAGATACTGTATATAACACAGTATATATACAACGTATCTAATAAATATGAAGCATTTATTAACATGTCCAGATAAGACAGTTACTGGAGGCGCTCTGCACATGCTCAGTTTGGTGTGTATTACTAGAGAGTTTTTTTTTTCTTGGGAGTGTACATGTGATAAGCACAGGGCCAATCAGCACTGGCCAGTGAAGTATGAAAACTCCTCCTACAAGCCTTAACCAGGAACTGGTAGGAGTCACAAGACTGCTATATACTGCTGATGAGCAAATGTATTTAGCCATTTATATTTACTAAAATGTTTGCATTTCCATGTTCTCTGTATTGTGGGAGACCAGCTATAGTGAATACAGGGCCCTGGGTTTAGTAACACTTTAAATCTCTCTAATTGTCCTTGTGCCCAGTGTCAATGGGACAGAATGTAATGACAAATCTGAAATGTTACAGTTGCCACCAAAACAGGAGGTGAGGGAAACCTTCCAATGGAACACCTGCCTAAGAGGGGATTCCTCTCACCTCTTGGAAAGGTTTTTTCTCACCTATTGCTGTGTCTCCAGGACTGAGAATCTTTTAGCATTTAGTAAAGGGAGATGGGTGGTGGAAAGTGGAAGTTTACTTTTATTAGTCATGAGGGAAAAACATAGATTGTTTAACCACTTGCCGACCGTCAACCGCAGGTTGACGACGACAAGATGGCTCTGATAGGCAAACCACCGTCATACGACGGTGACTGCCAGATCGAGCACTGTGAGCGGCGCCGCCGGAGGCGCGCTCGCGCGCTCACTGTGTTCCGGGGGGCCAGGGAGCGGGTGCGGCGGACTCGATCTCTGCCGGCTACCCGCGATGCCCCCCCCAGAGTGAAAGAACGGAGGTCCGCGTATGTAAACACGGATCTCCGTTCTGTGAGGGGGAAGGACTGTGATCACAGCCTTCCTCTATATGGAAGCTGTGATCACTATCCTTCCCCTGCTAGGGCAGCCCACACACAGTTAGAACATGCCCAGGGAACGCAGATCACCGTCACTACTAGTAAAAATAAAAAAAAATAAAAAACCCAGAAATGAATTCTCATCATCCGTAAACGCTGCAACTTTTGCGCAAACCAATCAATAAACGCCGATTGTGATTTTTTAAAATCACAAATATGAGGAAGAATACGTCACTCGCGCGCTCGCGCGGA
>BLSH010244386.1:196454-212035 GCA_018402905.1 Glandirana rugosa
CCCCCCCCCCCCCCCCCCCCCCCCGTCTAAGTCAGGACTCTACAAGCCGTTGGGGGAAGCCCCAGTGATTAGATTGGACAGTGCCACGTGCGCCAATTCCATGATCAAACAAGGGACTAAAAAATGTAATAATTGTCCAAGTGGTAACACTTTCCAAATAAGGGTGACACCAAGTCCCAAATAATCTTGCCAGCGCTCCCTATGTAGTCTGGGCAGTTGGGGGGCTCCACATGACTATCTTTTCCCTCCTAAACCGTAAAACTATATGTATAGCCTGTGGCCCTGTCACAGAGCTTATACATCTTGACCCCATATCTGGCACGCTTGCTGGGAAAAAACAGTTTTAAAGCAATACGGCCAGAAAATTTAATCAGGGACTCATCTAGGCAGACAACTTGATTGGGAATAAACAAGGCTGCAAATTGTTGGTTGAAGTGGATTACGAGAGACCGAATTTTGTGGAGCCGATCGTATTCAGGGTCCCCCCAAGGATAACAGAGTTCATTGTCAAATGCATTGTTAAAATGCATGAGCCGCAATATCTGCTCGTATCTAGCCCTGGTCATGGAAGCAGGGGACATGGGCATATGGTGAATTGGGTCAGTGGACCAATATGACCGCAATTCACTTTTTTTTACATATGCCCACGAGGAGCGATAGGCCCAGAAAGGTCTTAAATTCTGGAACCGTAATAGGTTTCCAGTCTCTGGCAAGTGTCAAATGGGGATTAGTGGTGATGAATTGACCAGCATACAAATTGCTTTGGTCTACAATAGATCTATAGAGATCTTCAGTGAAAAACTCAAGGGACATAAAATCAACTGTTTCCATCTGAATTCCGGGTTGGCCTGTGAATTGGGCAAGTATGGACGCTGCAGAAGTGGTGGGTTGCCAATTAGGGTTAGCATACGTACCGGGAAGGGCACTATGGGCTCTACAGGCCCGTCTTTGTCTTCTTGGTGGCTGCGGGACACTGCTTGTGCTAGCCACCGCACCAGCTTGAACTGCACTTATGGGACTCGCCACATCACGTCACCAAGTGTTACTGGAGTGATGGTTTGTCGACGATCAGGGTGTACTAGGCCGCTGGTGCTTGCCAGTTCACCAGAAGGATGAGCGGCACTAGTATTGGCTCTCTGCTCCATACAAGAGCCCTGTGGTTCTTGCACTTCAACAACAGAAGCACAGGTTCGGGTACGCCTGACCTTAGCAGGGACCACTACTCCATCATCAGAGCTATCTGTCAGGGTGCCATTGCTCTCTACTGGTTTGTATACTGAGCCTGAACCTGACAGTGGAGCTTTCCCAGCGCTCTCATCTGTCATGCTCAGCAACGTGTAGGCCTCTTCACTAGTATACCTCTGTTTGAACATTTTTGCCTCTAAATTTATAGGTACACTGGTGTGACTCACAGGTAAAAGAGGCATTTCAGAATATCTTCAGAAGTGCCAAGTATGAATCAAACATCAAGTTAATTCGTGTTACAATGGGAGTATCAAAGATAGTTGTTAAAATAGGTCATTTGAACAGTATTAGTTCAAAATTTGCTGCAAGACAGACCAAAAAAGAGGGTCACCAATGCCAACCGCCTATCCACATGGGGAGCCGGAACACACAACCTCCCACAAAGGATCCGGGCGGTACCGTCTGCACAGAGGCAAAGACAAGGCCAGTAATTAGACAGTGTCCAGTTAAAGAAAAAGTCTGAGGTGGGTTGCTGGTGGGGTAATGACGCTGGGATTACACTGAGTGCAGAGTATACATGGTGGGTGCAGAAGGCTGATAATGAGAGCCTGAATACACTGACATCTGAGTGTAGCAGCCAAGCAGTCTGTGGGGCCTGGATGTCAGGGCTGATAGTGAGAGCCTGCATACACTGACATCTAAGCCGTCGCCATGCGCTCTGCACATGATCAGTTGCTCTCTATTTTCTGGCATTGTGCCGTAAATGTAAAGGCCAATCTGCCGACAGCCTAAAGATTTACTGCTGTTTGTGGCTTGTGAGCTTCAGCAAAATGGCAGCCTCCAGCAAGAAAAAACAGGAACGATGCTGAGGGCAATTTACATCACACACTCACTTTGATAGCATAATTATTAATGTGGAATACATGTTCCTTGCCAAAGAACTTTAGGGTCAATTGACTAAGAGATAAATACCAAATTCATTTTTGAGTTAAAATAACTCATGCGCTAGTTATCTCAAAACTAGTCAATTCACTAAAAAAATGTGTTATTTACCGAATGCGTTAAACATTTGCATTATTTTTGGTGTTTTTCGCAACTTTTCTTTTACATCCTAAGGGCCGGTTCACACCTGAAGCGATCCAACTTGCAGGGCGATGCGAGTCGCCCCGCTCAAGGCGACCTCAGTACGGCTTGCAGGAGACTTCTATTATAGAAGTCAATGCAAGTTGCGCTGAGGTCGCCCTGAAAATAGTGCAGGAACTTTTTTTCTAAGTCGGAGCGACTTGAGTCGCTCCTATTAGAACAGTTCCATTGTACTGCATTGAGGCGACTTGTCAGGCGACTCAAGTCGCCTGACAAGTCGCCTAGGTGTTAACGGGCCCTAACACTGCACCAGAGGAAGAAATAAATGCACACAGAAATACTGTGAAACTGTTAAAACATTAGTATGTTTTCATTCACAGAACAACCTTCCTCTGGTGAAATGTTACAATTTATTTTCATTTCTGAGCTACGGGCAGAACATTAAGACACTGATACCTTGTATACTTTTAATTTACTGGCTAGTGCAGAGCTCCCCTCATTGTTATTTTGTACTTTGCTTAAAGCGGTTGTAAACCACTGCACTTTTTTTTTTTGCCTTACCTGCAGGGCAAAGGCATAGTATGAATCGCATACTAGCACGGTATGTGAAACTTACCTCAAAATTAAGCCTTCCAGCGATGCAATGCCATCACTGGAGACAGCGTCCATCTATACCCAGTCTTCCTTCCGGGTTCGCAGCTCCTGCTCTGTGACTGGCCGGAGCCGCAATGACGCCGGTCACGGCACACTGCTCTGAAGAAACGGCATGGGCGGCCGTTCTTTCAGAGTGCATGCGCCAGTGATGTAACTGGCTGCAGGGACAGTAAATATCTCCTAAACCGTACATGTTTAGGAAATATTTACACTACCTATAGGTAAGCCTTAATATAGGCTTACCTATAGTTAAACTTAAAGATGGAAGTTTACTTCCTCTTTAAAGAGGAAGTAAAGTTCCACACATTACTTTTACCTCTAGGTAAGCCTATAATAAGGCTTACCTATAGGTAGTGTGCCCCTTTAGGAGATATTTACATTACATGCAGAGAGTGACATCACTGGCGCATGTGCTCGGAAGGACTGGCCAGCCGTGCCATTCCTTCCGAGCGGCTCCCACGTGCATGTGCGGGATAAAGTATAAAAAGAAACTGCAGATTGGCCAGCAGCAGAGTAACTTTAAATATAAATGCAAAGCCCAAATTTACATAAATTAAGATACTGGACAGTAGGGCAGTTTTATTCAGCAGATTGGGAATGTATTAAATGTGAGTGATTTAATGAGAGGTGGTATAGGAGCACTCTGTGCTTACACATAGTATTTTCTCTTTTTAAACAATGCAATGGCCATGCTGCATACAAAAGGCATATTAAACAGTTGGTCATTAACAAGTAAATGCTACGCTGTAAGCACTCAAATCTAAAAATAAAAAAATAAATGTAAATGTAATTATGAGTAAAAAATGTCCCACAATAGAACTCAATAATAATGTGTGAAGGAAAGTTCCAAAAGTATTTAGTACATTTCTTTTTCTTAGATCAGGGGTAGGCAACCTTTGAGAGGTGGAGATCTACCTGAACAACTTGAAAAAAATCAAATATCACCGGGGTTTGGCGTCTGTAAGAATAAAAAGTAAAAGTGGATAATGTCAATCAGCAGAGCAGTGGACAGTGTCAGTATGGCAGTGGATGGTGTGTGGACATTGTCAGTAGGGCAGTGAGCAGTGTGTGGACAGTGTCAGTAGAGCAGTGGACGTGCCAACAGAGCAGTTGACGGTGTCAGTAGAGCAGCAGGCAGTGTAAGTAGGGCAGTGGACAATGCCATTAAAACAGTGGGCGGTGTCAGTGGATGGTGCCAATGGAGCAGTGGACAGTGCTAGTAGAGTGGTGGACGGTGTAAGCAGGGCAGTGCACAGTGTCAGTAGAGCAGTTGATGTGTCAGTAGAGCAGAGGTTAGTGTAAGTAGGGCAGTGGACAGTGCCAGTAGAGCAGTGTATGGTGTCAGTGGAAAGGGTCAGTAGAGCAGTGGACAGTGGGAGCAGGGAAGTGGACAGTGTAAGTTGAGCAGTTGACATGTCAGTAAAGCAGTGGGTGGTGTAAGTAGAGCAGTTGACATGTCAGTAGAGCAGTGGATGGTGTAAGTAGGGCAGTGGACAGTGTCAGTAGACCATTGGACATGCCAGTAGGGCAGAGGTTGGTGTAAGTATGGCGATGGACAGTGTCGGTAGAGCAGTGAACGTGTCAGTAGGGCAGAGGTTGGTGTACAGTAAGTGGGGCAGTGGACTGTGTCAATAGTTTTTTACTTATATTATTTTATTGTTTTATTATTGTTTTACGTTTTTCATTTTTCAATTTATATTTTTTAGCAGCCCTGTTGGGGGGCTTTGATGCACAGTTTACAATGCTTCAGTTATAAATGAACACAGTGAGTGATTGGTACCAATCACTTGCTGTTTTCATTCAAAAAGGGAAGGGCCCGGTAAATTACATATTTACCGGTCCCTTCCCTGCTCTTCATCCTGAAATAATCCCCTACAGCAGCCAATGAAAGGAGAGGAGGAGAAGCTGGCAGCGCTGCAAGGGGGGTGTGTTAGGGAATTCCAGTAAGGCGATGTCAAGGGACAAGCCGGAGAAGATTGGCTCGAAGACCTGGTACACTTACCAATAGCCAGCATGGTCACGCCCGGCACTCGAACATTAGTTCACAGTGCACGCCTGTGCGCACTGATGCAAGCCATGTGCGATAGGTCTTGGTGCCCTCTGGCCTTTATAAGGAGGACAAATTCTTGGTCTTCAACTTTTTCTGCATTATGAGGGTATTCCATATATGAATCCCATTGATGACCTGGCTCGTTACTGATCTGATCCTGGATTCTACTTGCTCTTCTGCCCATCCGTTCCTTACCTCGGCTTCATTCCTTGCTTTTTGTTCCTTTAAGAACAAAAAAGGCAGGAAAGGGGTTGCTTGCCCAAAGAGCTAGCAAACAAAATTAAAATATAATTTCCAAATTGACCTTAATGTCTTTCTATGCAGTTTGTCAGCTTCCTCAATGTTTTCCCTATAATAACATCTGATTCACTGATACTATGAATGTTCTGTGCCCCCTTTTATAGTTAAAGGGTTGGGTTATACAAATTCCCCCTTTTAGGCCCTCATAAGCAAGCCTGCTGGCTTTAGTGTAAAGGGCAGCACAGTGGCTAAGTGATTAGCACTTCTGCCTAGCAGCACTAGGGTCGCCAGTTCCAATCCCAACCATGGCACTACCTGCCTGTGCGCACTGATACAAGCCATGTGCGATAGATTTTGGCGCCCTCTGGCGCCCTCAACCATGGCACTACCTGCCTGGAGTTTACATGTTCTCCCTGTCCCTGCATGGGATTCCCTCCACACTCTAAAAACATGCTGGTAGGCTAATAGGATCATGTTTAAAAATGCCCTACTTTATAAATGTGAGTTAGGGACCTTAGTTTGTAAGTACCTATAATAAATAAAGGCCATGCAATTCATTATGGTTTAGAAAAAACATCTTCCTGGCAAATTTGTGGAAAATTTACCTTGGTAGAGGCAAACCCAAACCTCATCCTGTATAACAACCCTCTCCAAGCTGTGTTCCTGATGTGTGACTTCTCCTGGTAGGCATTACAAGCCACTTTGTTGACACACATTGTTCAGGCACGTCCACCATTGTTGCTATGAGAAATCTGGCCCAGAGCAATGATGTGCTGTCTATGCTGAAGTGAATGTAGACAGGAAATGACTGAAATATAATGAGCAGCACTGAGTCCAAAAAAGATTAACGCGGAGTTCCACCTAAAAGTGGAACTTCCGCTTTAAGGGAAGGTGACCCTCTGACATGCCACAATTGGCAAGTCATTTTTTTGGGGGGGACCAGGGACCCTGTTTTCACAGGGTCCCAGGTCCCACTTCCTCTCCCGGCGCCGCGGAGCCAGAAGGTATTTCACCTTCCTCTCCCTCCCACCTGGCGATCTTCTGGGACATGTCACAGGTCCCAGAAGATACACCAGCCATTCACAGAGCGCAGTGTTCACCTGAATTCTGGGTTGGCTAGTGAAAGGGGGAAGTATGGGCGCTGCATCAGTGGTGGGTTGCCAATTAGGGTTTGCAAGCGCGGCAGGAAGGGCACTATGGGCTCTGCAGGCCTGTGTTTGTCTTCTTTGTGGCTGCGGGACATTACTTGTGCTAGCCACACCAGCTTGAACTGCATCACCAAGTGTTACTGCAGTGCTGGTTTGTCTATGACCAGGATGTACTAGGCCACTAGTACTTGCCAGGTCACCAGAAGGAGTAGTGGCGCTAGTACTGGCTCTCTGCTCCAATTCGAGAACCTTGTGATTCATGCACCTCAGTGACAGCAGAATGGGATCTGGTACGCCTGACCTTAGCAGGGACCTCTCCGTCATCAGAGCTATCTGTCAGGGTGCCGCTGTTGTCTACGGGATCGTATACAGAGCTTGATTCTGACAGTGAGGCTTCCCCATCGCTCTCGTCTGTCATGCTCAGCAACATGTAGGCCTCTTCACCAGTATACCTTCGATTTGACATGTTGGCCTGTAAATTTATAGGTACACCATTGTGACTCACAGGCAAAAAAGCACACCTGGTTGTCAGAGCCCGTTTCAAGTCGTTACCAAAATCACTGACAGATTTCGCAGGGATTGGGCATGATCTCTGCAACCATTGCAGATATGTGTAATGTGTTTGGTAAGTGTCAGTGATCTATCTTTTTTGCCCATAAATTTTCCCTGTCCCAACATGGCTACCACACGGCCTGAAGAAGGGGCGGAGCCCCGCAATGCGTCGCCGGACCACACACTCTCCTGCTGTTCACTGGATGAGAGGTGACAGACTGCTGGGAACGAACGGATCGGAACGAACGGATCGGAACGAACGGATCTTCCCCCAGTGGCTAGGAGGAGGAGATGCCGGGAGCCACCGACGCTTCCTTCCCTCCTCACCACCACCAGGCAGTCCCATCCCCATCCTAGGAGCACATCCTTCAGGACTCCCATATAGCCAGCAGTGGCTCACAACTGCAACGCTCACCTGAACACTACCATTGTGAGTAGTTTTTATACAGTTTTAATAAATGATGTTTTACTAAATTACTGCACTTAGAGGCGCACTTTTTGTTTTTTGTTTTTTTTGTTGTCAGCGATCTATTGATCCTGCACTTGGGTGGGCTGGGCTGGGCGGAGGGGCTAAATGCAGGTGCTAGCAGGTATCTGGGCTGATCCCACTAATGCCGCATTTTTTAGAACACTAATCTAGTGGGGACGATAATATAGATCTGATCAGATACTGCAAAAGTATCTAACATCTATCTAATGTGTGTGTGTGCGTGTCAGAGTACCTAACTAACTGGCCCTGCCTGGTGTTTACGCTGACCCTAACGCACGCTAAAACCTGAGGTCACCACCGGGTGATCGGGGGTTAAAACCTATAAAAGGTATATATATTATATGTACGGTGGGTAATCTGATGGGGTGAAAAACTATCTATCTAGCTAGCGTCACCCATGACACTTATACAGTGATCACAGGTGACAGGGGGGCAATCAGGGGGTTAAAAACTTTATTGGGGGATAAGGGGGGTATTTATACCTACCTAGGCCTAATACTACCTACCCTAATACTGATTAGTGTCACAAATGACACAAGTACAGTGATCAGTGAACAATCTGATCTCCGCACTCAGTGTCACAGTGCTGGGTGATCAGGGGGCGATCAAAGGGTTAAATGTGTGCCTATGTGTACTGGTGTTAGTGTAGTGTTAGTGCAACTGACGTTTTGGTGTCTCTCTCGCCTCTCTGCAATGGAAAAGGAAGCAGAGAGGGAGAGTGATATCACTTCCCCTGTCTGTGTTTACATTCCATAGACAGGGGAGGCATCCCATTCGCTAGGACTGATCAACAGTTATAGACCAAAAATCATTCGTCTATTCCTGTGGATTGAACGGTCCTCTAGCAAATCGGACTGCCGTGCCCACGATCGCCATTTATAGATGCCAATTCGCGGGACAAAGCTACACTGCAGCAGTAAATGTACGCGAGCCAGTCGGAAACCGGTTAAAGTGATTGTAAAGCCTGTTTTTTTTTTCGTTTTTTTTTTAAATAACAAACATGTAATACTTACCTGCTCTGTTGCAGTGGATTTGCACAAAGCAGCTCGGATCCTCCATTCTCGGGTCCATCTTAGGCTTTCCTAACCCCTCCCTCATGTCAAGTGCCCCCACAGCAAGCAGCTTGGTATGGGGGCACCCGAGCCAAGCTGCAGCTCCATGTGCCCCTGCAAACCCTCTCTCCCGATTGGCTAACTGACTTTAACCACTTCCAGACCACGGGCCGTTGTTGTACGTTGGTACTTTGGCATGGAATACCGTGGTTATGATAGCAGATAGCTACCATAACCATGGTATTTTTTTAAACAGGGGGCGGCCCGCTTTCAGATACAAGTGGTCTCTGCGGTGGATTTGCCACAAGATCACTTTTATCAGGGGCGGGAGAGGTGCCCCCACTCCCGCCACTTTTCCGTCATCTCCACCCCTTACCAGACCCTCCGGCAACGGCGGAGACGATCGGGTCCTCTTGTCACAAATGCCTGGATGCCAAGTGAGCGGAAGATGGTGCCCACTACATAGCATTGAAGGGCAGAAGCAATGCCAAACATCACTTCCGCCCAATGCTCTTAAAGGAGAAAAATGATTTATTTTTTATTGCATTGTAGTGTAAATATGAGATCTGAGGTCTTTTTGACCCCAGATCTCATATTTAAAAGGTCCTGGTATGCTTTTTTCTATTACAAGGAATGTTTACATTCCTTGTAATAGGAATAAAAGTGACCCAATTTTTTTTAAATGGGTGCTGTAAATATATCTAAAAAAAAATATTAATAAAAAATAAAAAGTAAAATAAATAAGAAAAAAAAATTTAAAGCGCCCCGCCCCGCAGAGCTCGGACGCAGAAGCGAACGCATACAGAAGTCGCGCCCGCATATGAAAGCGGTGTTCAAACCACACATGTGAGGTATCGCCGTGGTCATTAGATCGAGAGCAATAATCCTAGCACTAGACCTCCTCTGTAACTCACAAATGGTAACCTGTAGAAATTTGTAAACGTAGCGGATGGAGATTTTTAAGTGCCAAAGTTTGTCGCCATTCCACGAGCGGGCGCAATATTGAAGCATGACATGTTGGGTATCAATTTAATCAGCGTAACAATGTCTTTCACAATATAGAAAAAATTGGGCTAACTTTACTGTTGTTGTATTTTTTCATTCAAAAAAGTAAATTTTTCCCTAAAAAATTGCATTTGTAAGACCGCTGCGCAAATACGGTGTGACATAAAGTATTGCAATGACCGCCATTTTATTATCTAGGGTGTGAGAAAAAAATATATTATGTTTGGGGGTTCTAAGTAATTTTATAGCAAAAAAAACTGATTTTGACTTGTAAACATTGAATTTCAAAAAGAGGCTCGGTCTTTAAGTGGTTAAGTGACAGCTGCAGGAGCCAATGGTGCTGCTGCTCTGTTTCAGCCAATCAGGAGGAAAGTCCCTGATGGCCGAAGGAATCATTGACATTGCTGGACAGAGATGGGCTCGGGTAAATATTAGGGTATTAGGGGGTGCTGGGGGGGCTCCTACACACAGAAGGCTTTTTATCTTAATGCATAGAATGCATTAAGATAAAAACCTTTTGCCTTCACAACTCCTTTAACTAACTACATTAAATGTACTATTCAGCAAGTATTCTAAAAATAAAGAGCAAAGTTGTATCGGCTTTACTACCATTAAATGAGATGGCCACTGGATGACGTCACATTTCAGGCCCCACCCCCTATACGCGTTACGTCCCAGGGTGTGGACTTCCTAAGTAGGGGTGCAACATAGAATCCATTCATATTTTGTCCAATTTATAAACATTCACCCAGCCCTCTTTTATAGCAGTTTGTTGAGTGTGGTGAAAACACTTTGTGGTAAACACTTTGTGGTGTTTAGTGGCAATTTGTGCATCTGATTTTTTATTACGGTTAGGTTGCGCTGATTGAGAATTTTTTTTTTTGAGTGGTTACTTATCACACATGCCTTGTAGGCTGTCAAATCAAAGATTCTCTCACTCACACAATGAAAATCTTATAGCTTAAAGAGAATTCTTCAAAACATGTTCAGATGTACAAGGTTATGCTCTTACCTACTGTATTTAAAAGCACACGTGCAAAATTACTCACAGCCAAGTGCAAGAGTGATTTTGCTCTATCTACCCACTGTAAATTACCCACCCACAAAGTGTCCTAACTATTTTATTGTAAGTTACAAGAATTAGAGAGTGCGAAGACAGGATGAATGTGTTCCTCATAAACTGAGTGATTTGTTCACCTGTACTCTTAACAATTTTCAAACTAGAAACCTGCCGAGAATGGCACCAAACTGCGACAAGACATTTCTACTTACAGTCAGCCTTTCATCTGGTCTACTAACTTATGGAACTGTAGACCACATGTCTTGTGTTTGTTCTGCCTGTGTGAATGTAAATACAGTAAATATTAGTCTTTCCTTATGTAATTTGGGCCCTCTTCAGTGTGAACAGATTGCTCCCACTGATGTGAGAAAAAAAACGCAATACACAGTAAGCATGCAGTATATATATATATATATATATATATTGTACATAAATTGTTGGTTGAACTCTAGGCAGCTTTTAAAAGATGCAGCTTTGTTTTCCATAATAGTGGAATGAGCAAACGTTGCTGCGCCACTCTGCAATGTGATGTGTATGAGAATTTACGGGAATTATGAATGGCACCGCAAGACACACACACAATTCACTGCAGCTCGTGATATGGGTTGTGGTGTGCGCTTATCAATATATCTACATTTTAGAAAAAAAGAGTAAGGGTTAGTCCCTTATGAACTACCTTGTATTTAACAATTCAGTGATTCAGTCAAAGTAGATGGCAATTTTATTTTGGCAGTTAAATCTAAGGAACACAATAAAATTTAGTGAAAAACTGTTTTTTTTGTAAGCTCGGTCTTTAGTCTTGGCTGCATTCACACCTGAGCGTAGCATTTTTGGATGTTTTTCATGCTTTTTGTGACGCGTTTTGTCGCTAATTTTTGGGCTAATATGCGAGACTGACGCTTTTCCATTGATATGGTAATACAAATGTTCTAGAAACGCCGGAATATGCCAGATTCGCGCAACAAAAATACCTCTGGGACGAGTTTAAGCTTAGGGTGTTTGGCTTCAGGTGTTTTTGAGTGGAGATGTGAACCATCTCCATAGAGAATCATTGATTTTTTTCCCCTTCAGCGTTTTGTAGCTTCAGGCATATTCAAGCTACCAAACGCTCGAGTGTGAATGGGCCCTTAGTAAAGCGAAACATGCCTGGAATTAAAGAAAATATATCAAACTTGTTTTACTAGTAAAGCATATTATATTTTAGTCGCCAATGGAGTAGACTAGTCAACTTTCAACCATATCAAGCAAAAATGTAGTCTATTTTACTATACAAATATAAAAACAAAAGATTACGGTCCACAGAAGCAAGAACACACACTATAATTTTGTGTCCTGATTTCACTTATCTGGCTTTCAAATTAGCAGTGCTTAGTTAAACATGATCCGCACAAGACTGTAATACAACTGCTGTGTGTACAGTTCATTTCTTTATATATGCACATCAGTAAGACCTGATGTCCGCTGTTGGCAAGACACACTTCCATTGACCCTCTAAGTAATTTGAAGTAATCAGAAGATTGTTTGCTGTCTTCAGTTACAGACAATACAGCTGTATTTACACCATAGTAAGAAATCATAGACAAGGGATGATTCTCATGTCTGCAGTCTGGATCCCCTGGATTATATACAGTATCTCACAAAAGTGAGTACACCCCTCACATTTTTGTAAATATTTTATTATATCTTTTCATGTGACAACACTGAAGAAATGATACTTTGCTACAGTGTAAAATAGTGAACAGCTTGTTTACCAGTGTACATTTGCTGTCCCCTCAAAATAACTCAACACACAGCCATTAATGTCTAAACCACTGGCAACAAAAGTGAGTACACCCCAAATTGAAAATGTCCAAATTGGGCCCAAAGTGTCAATATTTTGTGCAGCCACCATTATTTTCCAGCACTGCCTTAACCCTCTTGGGCATGGAGTTCACCAGAGCTTCACAGGTTGCCACTGGAGTCCTCTTCCACTCCTCCATGATGACATCACGGAGCTGGTGGATGTTAGACACCTTGCACTCCTCCACCTTCCGTTTGAGGATGCCCCACAGATGCTCAATAGGTTTTAGGTCTGGAGACGTGCTTGGCCAGTCCATCACCTTTATCCCCAGCTTCTTTTGCAAGGCGGTGGTCATCTTGGAGGTGGGAGGGGATCATGCTCTGTTTCCGTATGTCACAGTACATGTTAGCATTCATGGTTCCCTCAATGAACTGTAGCTCCCCAGTGCCGGCAGCACTCATGCAGCCCCAGACCATGACACTCCCACCACCATGCTTGACTGCAGGCAAGACACACTTGTCTTTGTACTTCTCACCTGGTTAACGCCACACACGCTTGACACCATCTGAACCAAATAAGTTTATCTTGGTCTGATAAGCCCACAGGACAGGGTTCCAGTAATCTGTGTCCTTAGTCTGCTTGTCTTCAGCAAACCTTTTTGTGCCTCATCTTTAGAAGAGGCTTGCTTCTGGGACAACAGCCATGCAGACCAATTTGATACAGTGTGTGGCATATGGTCTGAGCACTGACCACCACACCCCTTCAACCTCTGCAGCAATGCTGGCAGCACTGATGTGTCTATTTCCCAAAGACAACCTCTGGATATGATGCTGAGCACGTGCACTCAACTTCTTTGGTCAACCATGGCAAGGCCTGTTCTGAGTGGAACCTGTCCTGTTAAACCGCTGTATGGTCTTGGCCACCATGCTGATGCTCAGTTTCAGGGTCTTGGCAATCTTCTTATAGACTAGGCCATTTTTATGTAGAGCAACAATTCTTTTTTTCAGATCTTCAGAGAGTTCTTTGCCATGAGGTGCCATGTTGAATTTCCAGTAACAGTATGAGAGAGTGAGAGCAATAACAGCAAATTTAACACACCTGCTCCCCATTCACACCTGAGACCTTGTAATACTAATGAGTCACATGACACCGGAGAGGGAAAATGGCTAATTGGGCCCAATTTGGACATTTTCACATAGGGGTTTACTCACTTTTGTGAGATACTGTAAACTGTATATGGAAACGGATGATTTAGGCCTTAATGTGAAGCTTTGGGTCTGTGAAATTGATTAAGGTGGCAAAGTGAAATAATCCCCCTATTTGGATATGCCTCTCTTATTGTCCTTTTCTTATTTTTTTTTGTTTTGTTTTAAGGGAGTCCAATAGAGTTTTAGGAAAAAATAATGGTGATATTAGTATTTATATAAGACGAGGATGAAAGATATATAGGCATGTATAGAAATATTTATGATTTATACATGGTTATGTTTAACCACTTGCCGCAAAATCACGTACCTGCACGTCATTTTGCTGAAGTGGTTCACCCCGGTATTGTTTTTTAATTAATATGGCTAAGCAGCTGCTCGGGGCTGTTATTACAGCCTTCCACCACTCCGCCACTCTGCCCACGTCTCTCGTCCCACCGGGAGACCTGAGCCACCAGCTGGCACATTTGCTGGCTGGCCGGAGTCCTGAACAAAGCTGGATTCGACTTTGATCAAGTCTCTGATGTAGAAACCCGGAAGCAACATTACAACATCACTCAGCAGCCATGTCCTGGTAAGCCCATCCCCCTACAGAACACGCTGAGGGAACACAGTTAACCCATTGATCACCCCCTAGAGTTAACCCCTTTCCTGCCAGTGTCATTTTTATATTGATCACTGCATTTTTATAGCACTGATCAATGTAATAATGTCAGTGGTCTCCCAAAAGTGTTATTTTGGTCAGATTTGTCCGCCGCAATGTTGCAGTCCCGCTAAAAATCGCAGATCACCACCCTTACCAGTAAAAACAATAAAAGAATAAAATAAAAGTCTCTAAAAATAAAAGTCTCTAAATCTATCCTGTAAATGCTATAACTTTTGCGCAAACCAATCAATATACACCGATTGCGATTTTTCTTTACCAAAAATATGTAGAAGAATATATATCAACCTAAACTGATGAATACAGTGGTCTTTTTATATTCTTTTTTTTGGATATGTATTATAGAAAAATGTAAAAAAAATGTTTTTTTTTTTCAAAATTGTCACTCTTTTTGTGTTTATAGCACAAAAAATAAAAACAGAGGTGATCAAATACCACCAAAAGAAAGCCCTATCTGTGGGAAAAAAGGGACATAAATTTTGTTTGGGTACAGCGTCGCAGGACTGCTTAATTGTTAGTTAAAGCGACGCAGTGCCGTATCGCAAAAAATAACCTGGTCAGGAAGGGGGCAAATCCTTCCGGGGCTGAAGTGGTAGGAAGAGGAAAGCTGGCTACTGAAGGATTTTTGTATTCTTCCCTTTTATCTTTTACTTCTTTTTCTGTTTTTGTACTTTTTTCTCTGTAAATTAAAATTTAATAAAAATAAATTGAGTAAAAAAAAAAAACAACACCATCATGAGTCACTTTAGGCTCAATTCACTAACGTGGATTAGTAATTATATTGACACTACTTATTTCTCTCAAAAATGTTTAAGCCCCCGTTCACAATGACTGCAGCTTTGAAATCGTGCAACTTCACCTGAAACACGTCTATGTTTTCCCTGTATTTCATGGCTGTTTCACAATAAATTTGCAAGATTTTGGACTTTACGTGTGGCATGCCGCAATGCCTGTCTTCTTGCCAACTTCAAATCGCACTATTTCAAAGCCGTATGTCAGAGTGACTTCGGGTGTGACATGGAAGACATCTGTGCAGCTGTCTATGCAAGTCACACCTGAAATCACCATAAGTAGTCTAGGAACTACTTTTTCAAATTGGTACGGCACCACAAAGTCGGTGTCGCACCAATTTGAACAGTGTGCTTGCCGGCAATAGGCTGCGAATTGTCATGCGATTTGACCTTTCAAATCACATAACAAGTCACTCCAATGTGAACAGGGGCTAAGTCATAAAGATTAGTGTTGAGCGAACCCGGACTGTAAAGTACGGGTCTATACTGAACTTTGGGGTGTCCGGGACCCGGACCCGAACCCGGACTTTTCAAAAAAGGTCCGGGTTCGGGTCCGGGGTTCTGGTAATTTTACTAAAAGTTCTGAAAATTGCTGTAAAAAAGTCCAGGAAAGTCCTAGAGG
>BLSH010244386.1:225164-265152 GCA_018402905.1 Glandirana rugosa
AAAATTTAAATAAAAAGAGACTGCTCAACCAGGTGTTGTAGCACCTGGTTTGGTTGGAAAAACGAGCAGTTAAATAACTTTTGGTGGGGTTGAGTTCAATACGGGCGGGGAAGGTAACCTCTGGGTATTGGTACCTCCTTAAATTTCATAAAAATCCGGACTGTGAGTTGTACCCCGAATGTTTAAAAAACTGGCATGTGGTGGATGGGGTGGGTAGACCAATACGTATGTAATTCATTCTTTTTTGTAAGCCCCATGTTGAGTGTCAGGCCTAAAAATACTTTAAATTCCTCCATGGTTATGGGTCTCCAATGGAAGGGGCGGGCATAACTTGAGTTGGGGTGGTTTTCAATAAATTGACGAGCAAAAAGGTTGGTTTGGTCCACGATGTTGTGGACCAACTCGTCAGAGAAAAATAAATTTAAAAAATCAATTTCCGAGAACCCTTCTGTGTTCACTTGAACGCCTGGCTGTCCTGTAAAAGGGGGGATCGTGGCTGAACCTGTGGTAGAAGGCAACCACAATGGGTTTGCCAAGGCGTCAGGGAGCTGGGTTTGGGCCCTAATTCTTTGGCGTGAAATGACAGCACTTGTACTGGGCATTTCCTCCTGCGATCTAGCGCCATTGGCATTTGCCGATTGGCCATTGGGGTGTCTGGCACTGTTGGTTGCTGCCTGGTCTTCAGTCCGTCTTCTTTTAGGACGGACTGCTTCCTCCTCAAATTCTGATGAAGATGTACTGTCTTCAGTGGGCATGTATTCAGAACCAGAACCGGAATCAGAACTGTGGCTGGGCAATGAGAGCTCCCCGCTGCTCTCATCGGTCAGGCTCAGCATCTGGTATGCCTCTTCGGTAGTGTATAATCGCTTTCTGGACATGACGGCAGGTACTGATTGGTGACAGGTACTGATTGGTGACAGGTACTCTGATTGCTGACTGGTACTCTGGTTGGCAACAGGTACTCTAGTGATAGGTGCTCTAATGACAGGTGCTCTGGTTGGTGACAAGTACTCTAGTGACAGGTACTGATTGGTGACAGGTATTCTGGTGACAGGTATTCTGGTGACAGGTACTCTGGTTGGTGAAAGGTACGCTGGTTGGCGACAGGTAATTTGGTGACAGGTACTCTGATTGGTGACAGGTACTTCAGATGGAGTGACGGTTACTCTGATTAGTGACAGGTACCCCAGATGGGGTGACGGGTACTCTGATTGGTGACGGGTACTCTGATTGGTGACGGGTACCCCAGATGGGGTGACAGGTACTCTGATTGGTGACAGGTACTCTTGATTGGTGACGGGTACTCTGGTGACAGGTACCCCAGATGGGGTGACGGGTACTCTGATTGGTGACGGGCACTTTGGTGACAGGTACTCTGGTGACAGGTACCCCAGATGGGGTGACGGGTACTCTGATTGGTGATGGGTACTTTGGTGACAGGTACTCTTGATTGGTGACAGGTGCTCTGGTGACAGTTACCCCAGAGGGGGTGATGGGTACTCTGATTGGTGACGGGCACTTTGGTGACAGGTACTCTTGAGACAGGTACCCCAGATGGGGAGACAGGTACTCTGATGGGCACAGACAGGTACTCTGATGGGCACAGACAGGTACTCTGATGGGCACAGACAGGTACTCTGATGGGCTCAGACAAGTACTCTGATGGGCTCAGCTGCGCTCATTACCTCTACACCTGCAAGACTCCCCTTAGTGGTATAAGTCTGCATACACCTTAAATCTAGGGCAAATGTACCTGCCATCCTGCACGCAACCCGGCATCTTTACCCACCAGTTGTCACACCTCCTCAAATGGTGACTGTACAGTGCATGCATCTTTTATGAGCAACCATTGTCCTGGGGAAAAAAATCAGAGCGGGCCTGAGCCTGTCGTTGTGCCATACTCACACAGGTACTCGTTGACGGACCTCTGCTGCATGTACAGCTGCCGCAGCATTGCCAAAGTCGAGTTCCACCTGGTGGGCATGTCACAAATAAGGTGGTTTATTCATAGGTGGAATTCCCGTTGAAGTTCAGCCAACCGAGCACTGGCTGTGTATGACCGCCTGAAATGGCTACAGACTCTTCTGGCCTGCTTTAGCAGATCTTCCAACCCTGGGTACCTTTTTAGGAAATGCTGCACCACCAAACTGAGGACATGTGCCTGGCATGGCACATGTGTCAACTTTCCCTGTCTAAGGGAGGACAGGAGGTTTGTGCAATTATCACACACCACCATTCCTGGCTCCAGCTGGCATGGCGTGAACCACCTCTGGGCCTGTCCCTGCATAGCTGCAAGAATCTCTGCTCCGGTGTGGTTACTGTCCCCTAGACACACCAGCTGAAGCACTGCATGACATCTTTTAGCCTGACTCATTGAATAGCCCTTTGAACGCTTGAGGGGTTCCTGTGGTATCATCACCAGCTGTATGGAGACATGGGGGCACAACAAGCTGCAGCAGTGAGCCCTGTCCTGCATTTTTCCGAATTGCAAGCAGCATTACCCAGTGTGCTGTGAATGAAATATATCATCCTTACCCGTGCTTGCTGGACCATGTGTCAGCAGTAATGTGGACTTTGTGGCTGACTGCCTTGCCCACCGATGCCACAACATTGCCTTCCACGTGATGATAGAGAGATGGAATGACCTTACATGAAAAGAAGTAGCGACTGGGAACCTGCCATTGTGGTACAGCACATTCTGCAAATTCACGGAAGGGGGCAGAATTCACCAGGCGGAAAGGTAGAAGTTGGAGAGCCAGCAGCTTTGACAAGCTTGCATTTAGACACTGGATATATGGGTGGCAGGGGCTGTATTTTTTTTCGCTGCAGCAGATGGGGCAGAGAATTTTGCCAGCTATAGTCTACAGCTGGTTGTGTACTGGTGGCAGATGTGCTGCTAGGACCTGGGACACCCTGTGCTATACCATCATCCCTGTCAGTGGAGGCTGCTGAGAGATCATGAGGTATAGCAGGGGCAGACTGAGGTGAGTAAGGAGGAGGAGGGACAGATTTGTGCCCCTTTTGTGTGGTTTTAGGTGCTCTTGCCAACGGGCTGAGTGGTGAGAGGTTAAATGCCTTGTGAATGGTTGATGTGCTTGAGACAAAGTTTGCATATAGCAACAGTGCGATTGGCTGCACATTTACTAAAAAAGGTCAAAACAGCTGAGCTGTAGGAAGTGGGCCAGGAGATAACAGCTCCACAATGTGATGAAATAGGGTGGCTGCTCTCTCTTCTTTCATGATGGCTGCCTCATTGGGGTTGTGCCTCACCCTCACTTTCCTCCTCTGCTCTATATGGCACCCAAGTCGCATCAGTGACCTCATCATCAACATCTCCTCCATCCTCATTACCACTGGAGACAACTTGGCAATACGTTGCGGCTGGGGGAACATGAATGCCAATTTGTGTACCAGTGATCTCCCCTCTCTGTGGGCTCATATTCCTGCCTTCCTCAACCTCAGAACCAACATTTTAATCCAGTAATGGCTGTGCATCCTCAAGGAGCAAGTGGCTGACGCTGTGTTCAAATAACTCAGCTGACTCCTCCATGGCTGATGCTGGGGCTATGGCAGGAATAGATGTGGACAAGGAGGCAGTTTTAGCCACTCTGGCAGCTGCAGGGGACTGCGCACTAGTCTCTGCTTGTGTGACGGAGGATGAGGAGGATGAGGACGGTTTAGTAAGCCAGTCCACCACCACCTCTGCATGTTGAGGCTGGATAGCTATTAAATGTGTATTAACACAATGAAATATACGGTGTTAAACTTGCAGTAACGCACAGAACTATATAGTGTTAAACTTGCAGTAACCCATGGAACTATATGGCGTTAAATTTGCAGTAATGTAATGAAATATATGGCACTAAATTTGCAGTAACGTGATGAAATATATAGCGTTAAACTTTCAGTGACGCACAGAACTATATGGGTTAAACTTGCACTAACGCAATGAAATATATAGCGTTAAAATTTCAGTAACGCACAGAACTATATGGTGTTAAACTTGCAGTAATGCCCAGTACTATATGGCGTTAAACTTGCAGTAACGTACAGAACTATATGGCGTTAAGCTTGCAGTAACACACAGAACTATATGGCGTTAAGCTTGCAGTAATGTAATGAAATATATATCGTTAAACTTGTAGTAATGCACAGAACTATATTGCGTTACACTTGCAGTAACGCACAAAACTATATGGCGTTAAATTTGCAGTAATGCAATGAAATATAATTTGCCCATCCCTATTGATTACTACTAATGTTACTCTTTTCATCAGCAAATTCTTAGATATGGTCCTTTATTATTGCCTCCAATAGTTTACAAACAATTGATCTTAGACTGACTGGCCTGTAGTTTCCAGGGATATATCTCAGCCCTTTTTTAAATATTGGTAAGATGCTGGCTTTTCCTGAATCAGTTGGTACCATTCCAGTCCGTAAACTGTCCATAAAAATTTGGAACAACAGTCTAGCTATCACCTGACTGAGTTCCTTAACCACGTCCCTCCCGGCTACTGCATATATACAGCCGGGTGGGCGCTTCCTCCTTCTGAGTGGACTTTCAGGAACGTCCTTCAGAAGGATTGGGATCGCGCGGCCGCGTGCCCGCGCAGTAGCATGATCCCGATGCGCTCATTTCACCCAGACACAGCGCATCTCAGATCGGCAGGAGGGCTCTGTGATTAGCCCTCCTGATCACATGATGGCTGTGTCCAATCACAGCCATCATGTAATGTACACAGAAAGCCGGTTGCTAGGCGATTGGCTCTCCCTCTCATCAGACGGAAGTTGTCAGTGAGGAGAGTGAGCTGCAGCAGGCGGTGATCAGTGTGTATCAGCTGTTTTTTACAGCTGTTTACACACTGATCACTGTCCCAGTGTTCTCACACAGTGCCCCCCACATATGTCCGTGTGATCATCTGTGCACATCTGTACATGATTATCTGCGTACATCTGTCCGTGATCACACAAACCAATTATTATACACTTTTTCAGATTTTTTTTTTACCCAAGACATGTAGCAGAATACATTTTGGCTAGATTTGAACGAACACCTGGATGTTCGGGTTCGGTGGGTTCGGCCGAACTTCGCAAAAAAAGTTTGGGTTCAGTACCGAACTTTACCCCGAACCCCATTGAAGTCAATGGGGACCCAAACTTTTCGGCACAAAAATGACTGTAAAAAAGTCCTGAAAAGTGCTAGAGGGCTGCAAAGGGAAGTAAAATGATTTTAGAACAATAATCTGTCCCTTACAGCAACAGCAGGAACCTGACCCTATAGGAGTAGGTGATGATTTTAGAACAATAATCTGTCCCTTACAGCAACAGCAGGAACCTGACCCTATAGGAGTAGGCAATGATTTTAGAACAATAATCTGTCCCTTACAGCAACAGCAGAAACCTGACCCTATAGAACTAGAAGATGATTTTAGAACAATAATCTGTCCCTCAAAGCAGTAGACTCTATCTAGTCCAGTCAGATCATTCTGTAATGCAATATGAGATGTTATTAGATCTGCAATCTGTCCCTAAAAGCAGTAGTAGTGGTAATCTCTACCTAGTCCACAATCAGATCGTTCTGTAATGCAGGATGAGATGTTATTATATCTGCAATCTGTCCCTCACAGCACCGGCAGCTTATAAATAGGCTGGGTCACATGATGCACTGGCCAATCACAGCCATGCCATTAGTAGGCATGGCTGTGATGGCTTCTAAGGGCAAACCAGTGAAATGCTTGTTGATTGGCTGCCCTGCAGCTATTCAACAGGCGGATCAAATAACCGAACCCAGAACCCGAACCCAAACTTTTTTCAAATGTCCGGGTCCGGGTCACGGACACCCCAAAGTTCGGTACGGACCTGAACTTTACAGTTTGGGTTCGCTTAACTCTAGTCAAGGGGGACATGAAAAATACACACATCTTTCAAATAAGAGATGTGAGGGATGCCTCAGAGCTGTACAACGTATTTCAGAACAGTATGGTTTCAAAGAATATTCTTGGTCACTGTGTACTTTAACATAATTTCCACAGAAAATCTCAGTCATATGACAGCAAAACAGGCAGCAGCAGCACCCTAAGCTACAGTTGAAAAAAAAAAATTCTCAAGTGGCTTGGCTGGCAACAGTAGTAGCCCCAAAATACAGTAATTTTTTGGTCAGAAGGAATCTGTCATTGTTGATGCATCCTCTTCCTCCCCCAGTAATCCCTCCAGAACCCTTGAAACTGGCTATGACTGGATCTATCTATCTATCTATCTATCTATCTATCTATCTATCTATCTATCTATCTATCTATCTATCTATCTATCCTCTTTCAAAATGTCTACATCAGAAAGAAACAGAAATGTTTGACGGGTCTATTTATGCCTTGTTGCATATTAAACCATGCATATCTCTATTTTTGTTCTCAAGAAAGGGTCTGGCATTGAAAAAATGGTTAGAAGAATAGGTAGAGATAGAATTAGAGCCTGTCATTAGTCTTGAAGAGACCATGCTCTAGGCAGAGGACAACCATGCAGCAGCACCATCCTTCAAATTGCCAGCATCCAGCGCTTTTTTCATGCTGAGCCTTAGGGTCCTTTCACACATACGGACCATTTGTTTGATCAGTTCAGTCACTTTTTTTTCGGATGAAGTTTACATCAGTTTTTCATCCATTTTTTCATCCGTTTTTTCACATCTGCCAGCTAAAGTCCTTAAAGCGGTAGTAAACCCCCAAAGCTGTTTTTACCTACAGGTAAGCCTATAATAAGGCTTACCTGTAGGTAAAAAGAATATCTCCTAAACCTGCATGGTTTAGGAGATATTCGCCCTGCATGCAGCCGCTGACATTAGCGGCGCATGCGCTCTGATGATCCGGCCGAGGCGTCCGGCAACTCAGAGCTGGCAGCCGGAAAGAAGAGCTCCCGCGCGCATGCGCGGGAGTGACGTCACGCGGCTCCGGCCACTCACAGCGCCGGAGCCGCGTACCCGGAAGAAAGAAGAGGACCAACATGTCAGCGTCCTTAGCGCTGACCGACTCGGGCATCGGGGGCCACATTCTAAGGTAAGTATTTCATAATATGTTAGTATGTGATGCATACTAACATATTATGCTATTGTCTTGCAGGATTTTTTTTTATTTTTTTATTTTTTTGCCAACGGGTTTACTACCGCTTTAACTACATGAGTCCTGTAGTAATTTTTTCATGCAAAAACGGACCGTTCGCCCATCTTTTTTCGTCGGATCCCTTTTTTTAATGGAAGAAAAATAGGGCTTTCATCCATTCAAAACAACAGATGATGGCGGAAGCGGATGAAAAAGGATGGAAATAGATGATCATCCGTTGGCATCCATTTTTCCATAGAAATGCATTGATGTCCGTTTTTCATCTGTCAACAGATGGATGAAAAACGGACGAACGGTCCGTATGTGTGGAGGGGGCCTTTCCAGTACAAAGATGATGTGTCAGACTGCACTTGGGAGCCAAGAAGGGACGTAGAGGATATCCCTAAGGAGAGTCAGAAGTGGGAGAGCAATTATGTGCAGCTGCCATCTGGAGCTGCAAAAAGCTCCACTATAACCACCCCAAATCTCGCAGTCTAAGCCTCACTTTTTTCAAGCTCTTTGCCCAGGATCACTTTTTGGCCTAGGTTGCTCCAGAGTGAAAGATTCCCAGATGCTTTTGTTTTTACTTATGCAATTTTTTTATTTTCATAATTTTTTATTTGTATTTTTTCTATATATTTTTGCGTTGATGCAATGATTGGACTGCACACACCGAGGCTACGCATATCTTCAATTCCTCTGCTTTTCCTCCTATGCATTCATCAGTCAGTTGCCATTTTTGTTTATATTCGTTGTATTATAGTTAGGGCACAGGAGATAGCTACAGGAGTAAAAAGTACCCTTTATTAGGTACACCTTGCTAGTACCGGGTTGGACCCCCCTTTTGCTTTTAGAACTGCCTTAATTCTTCCCATGGTATAGATTTAACAAGGTGTTGGAAACATTACTCATATTGACATGATAGAATCATGCAGTTACTGCAGATTTGTCAGCTGCATATCCATGATGCAAATCTCCCATTCCACCACATCCCAAAGATGCTTAATTGGATTGAGATTTGGAGACTGTGGAGGCCCTTGGAGTAGAGTGAGCTTATTGTCATGTTCAAGAAACCAGTTTGAGATGATTTGAGCTTTGTGACATGGTGCATTATCCTGCATCCTGAGGAAGCCATCAGAAGATGGGTACACTGTAGTCATAAAGGGATGGGTATGGTCAGCAACAATACTCAGGTAGGATGTGGTATTTAAACTATTCTGAATTGGTACTAAGGGGCCCAAAGGGTGCCAAGAAAATATCCCCACACCATTACACCACCACCTCCAGCCTGAACCGTTTATACAAGGCAGGATGGATCCATGCTTTCATGTTGTTTCTGCCAAATTCTGACCCTACAATCTCAATGTCACAGCTGAAATTGAGACTCATCAGACCAGGCAACTTTTTTCCACTCTTCTATTGTCTAACTTTGGAGAGCCTGTGTGAATTGTAGCCTCGGTTTCCTGTTCTTAGCTGACAGGAGTGGCACCTGGCGTGGTCATCTGCTTCTGTAGCCCATATGCTTCAAGGTTCGATGTGTTGTGCATTCAGAGATGGTATTCTGCATACCTTGGTTGTAACAAGTGGTTATTTGAATTACTGTTGCCTTTCTATCATCTGGAATCAGTCTGTCCATTCTCCTCTGACCTCTGACATCAACAAGGCATCTTCCTCCACACAGCTTCCGTTCACTAGATACTTTCTCTTTTTCGGACCATTCCCTGTAAACCCTAGAGATGGTTGTGTGTGAAAATCCCAGTAGATCTTTCTTCCCAATTCTGATGCTTGGTTTGAACTTCAGCAAGTCGTCTTCACCACATCTAGATGCCTAAATGCATTGAGTTGCTACCGTGTGATTGGCTGATTAGCAATTTGTGTTACCAAGCAATTGAACAGGTGTACCTAATGATGTGGCCGATGGGTGTATGTTCATAGGCCAACGCAGAGGAAAGGAGTGGCAGCAGAAAATGGGGGGGGGGGGGGGGGTCCTACAGCCAGTGGGAAATGCAGACAGCAACAAAAATGTCATGTAATGTAGAATTTTCCCTAAATACGGATCGTTAAAAAAAATAAGCTAAAATTGATAGGCAAGCCTAAAAGCAGTGGTCAAGGTACTACAACATGGTAGTAGTAGGTGCTGAGTATCGCTACTGTGAATTCTTGCTTCTCCCCCTTCTCTACCACCTCCTCTCTTTACTCCTCCTTTCATTCCTGTTTTGCCTCTTCCTCCTCTTCCCTCTCCACCACCTCCAACTCCTCCTCCCTCCTTCATCTCTTCCTGCTCTTTCTCCTCCTTCATCCATAATTATGGTATGCAGAGAGGCTTCTGAGAGCTGTTTTTTTCTCCCTGCCAGTGACATAGTTCTTCATTTCCTACTAGAGCACATACTGTGTGATAGACAGGATCATTCAGAAGAAATATTCACTGCAACTCCTATCATAATTAGAGCAAAGTTCCTGGCTTTGATGGTGCCACCTTAACATATTCCCACCATCACTTTGTTTTTAATTATTATTTTCATTATTTACATGTTACATATTCTCATTCTAATTTTTTTTTTTCTTTTAATGCCACCTCTGTCCAGTTCAAGAAAACACAGGCAGGGACAGCAATTTAATTATGATAAAAAAAAATCAAAAACTTAAATTTATGTTCTGGAGTTTGCAGAGGAGTGCGACCCCTATAATCTGTTCCATGTCATAACACTTGGGGTAAGCAAAGAGAATAGTGACCCTGAATCATACATGGTGAAGAACTGGTAAAAGCAGCACCATTCCTACAGTTTATGTTATGGGTGATTCCACATTAATATTTATACAATTTCTACCCACCATAACATTTTTTTTTTGTATTTTCATTATTTACAGATATCATTTTTTATATATATTTTGTATTTTTTTTTTGTTTTATTTCTCTCCCAAGGCTGTCCCTATGCAAGTCAAGAAAACTTGGGAAGGCACAGCAATGTATACTGGGTAAATATATTGACAGCCGAGAATGATACTGCGAGTGGGACCTTATTGGATTTTGTGGAGCTTCCACATTTGATGGAACACTTATTTTAATACCCCTTCAGTGCTCATTGGCCTTTTCTTTCTCTGAGGACAAGGGAGGAAGGGCTGGCAGAAGCAATAATTAAGCATACAATCCTATGGTCATGGACTGCTTGCCCTTTACTAAAGTATAGCCTTGAAACTAAAAGATGTACTCATCATCACCCAACCCACTTTCTCCAGTAGCAATTTTCCCACACCAGGTTTCCCTTTCCCAAGTTGCTGGAGCAGAAGAAAAAAATGTCCCCCAAGCAGCCCCACGTCCAGCACCAAAATGCAAGCTTGGCACTTCAACTGCTTCAATACTACATGGTGAAAACAGCCCCTTCCTTGCTGTTCATTGCCTCGGTGGTCCCTCATAAAACATCCCCTGCCAACACAATTTATTTTCCTTGTAAGTCTACTTCTTAGTCCAGTACTAAGGAAACTGAAACATCTACTACATTCATATCAACTATGTCACATCCAGTGCATCTAACATGCCTCCAATGAAGAAAGCACTTTTTTTTACCCAGTACACAAAGTTTTTCATGAATCGACCGCTTCCTAGTGAAACATAAGGGCCTTTTTCAGTGACTTTGACATCTATGGACAATATATCACATTCTTCGATCACACCACTATCACAATCCAACTTTACACCCTAATATCCCTTCCCAAAACTTACAATGGCGTTTATATGAAAGCTTAAGACACAGTGATACAAGATCCAACTTCTACGCTATGCATGTACTTTGAAATCAGTGCCAGCCCTGGGTCAAGCCTCAGCTTGGTCTGGTCCACCCACAAACCTCTTGTTAGAGGGATCCTCATCGAACATGGTGCATGGTGCGGCATGGTTAGGAAATAGAGGACACTAGACAAGAACAGTTGCTAAAAACAATTGCCACTTTAGAACTAGCTTTCAATTGACCCAGGGTACGGAGACCAAATCCAAGATAAACCTGGCCTAGATTAAGGAACTGTTACTGGACAAAGCTAGGGCTAAATGCCACGCTATGTTCTACGAATCAGGTAGTAAATGTGGTAAACTCTTGGCAATGCCCTATGTAAGCAGTGTGGCTAAAACTAAAGGAAAAATCTCTCAGGCCTTCAGTAGCTACTACAAATCATGATAAAATTTGCCAACATTTCTCTCAACAGACACAACACCTGCTAGAACAGATTTGGGCCTATAGTGCCTCCTTTAAGCTCCCTAAATTTAACAAATAGGAATGGAAGATTGTAGGAACCCCTTACAGTTGAGGATCAGTCATGGGTGATGTCAAACACTAAACAGGTGAAGCCCCTGGGCCAGATAGCCTCCCTTGATTGTACTATAAACAGTTCCATGGACACCTAGCCAATCACATCTTTGCAGCGTGTAACTCACTAACCCCTCACATGCTGATTTACTCCATGCTCACATTTACAGTCCTTCTGAAGGATGGTAAAAATCCTAACCCCAGTGCCAGCAACCAACCAAATATCTTTGTTGAACGTTGACAACTGTTCTCAAAGTTATTGGCTTTGTATACCAACATGTATGCCTCCAACAGCTCATACACAACAACCAGGTTAGCTTCATGGTAGCAGAAGAGAGGCTAGGGACAATATTACAAAAACCTTGGGCCTTGTCCACTTGGCATGATTGGAAGCGCAAAATCTGTTGCTCTTCTTCACAAATTCTGAAAATGTAATTGACTGTGTCAATTGGAACATTAAGGAAGGTTCCCAGGTATATAGGATTGGGAGATATTATGCTACCACAAATCCTTGCAATATATTCTAATATGTTCACAAGAGTACAGACTAACACAGTTTTAACATTATCAATAACCTGTCTCCTCCTCCTACAAAAATGCATGAAGCATAAAAACACATGCCTGTAAAAACAAGCAAAAACATGCTACAAAACCACATTGAAAAACACATGATTATGCAGCAGCGTTAGTGGGAACATAGGCTTACCCTCTGTACATTATTTGAGTTACTGATTTCTAAGATGTAACCCAACCCCTTCTATTACTACAGTATTGGACACAAGACCACCAAATAGATTTGTCTAATTAGCAGGAGGAGAATCAAACATTTACTAACATAAATCGTGACCTTCCCTTCTTCCTGCTTCACCAAACCATTAATAATGGTATGAATACATTGTATCTTAAAATGTCTTTAAATAAGAGACATACAAATATACAAAATTCTGGATAATAAATGCATACATCATAAGGATTTAAAGGACTTAAAAATAGTAAATGGTGTAAACAGATATACATATATTAACATTTATTTTACTGAATAATTATAGACATATGTACTTCTAATATTTCTTGAAGGTTTCTTATTTTTAGAAGTATGAAATGATGCAAGGTTTGCATACATTTCAGAGTATTATTTCACCTAATACTGAAGGAGGAAAAGCAAAAATTAGCATCTTATACGTTAGAGGATGGAATCTGGGCTACTGTTTTAATTGGTACTGGTCAGCCAGCTATGCTAATAGCTTGGATAAAGGTGTATATGTAGATATATAGCTGGCTGTGTGACCGTTCAATAGAGAGAAGTGTACCTGGACAGAGCCTCCATTCATATGTTAAGTGTGCAGAACACATGCAATACACATTACATTCTAACATTTTCAGCGCAAATTTCTGCATTTATTAATGTTATCTATTTTATTATTATATATTCCTTGCATTTAGATGCCTGTTAGAGATATATACGCAGTTTCAGATGATGCACTGCTCTCCTTGCATATTGAATATTTTTTGGGTAGCACATTGAGCTCTTGTGCAAACAGAATGCTATTGTGTATTGGGAAATTAAGTATTTCCTGCCGATCTTCACCTTCCTACTTCAGCCCTTTGTTCCCATGGGAAGGTAATACTAAGTAACAGTCAGTAACAAGAGATCTCAGCTGTCAGGGGATAGTAAATAAGTTATACATTGCAATAACCTGGACAGTATTAGGATCTCCTAAATTTTTGGGATCTTTAAAGTGGATAAGCATGTGTGCTTGTTTAATTCATATTCAAAGTGCAGTACAGAATTCAGGTAACTAAAGTGTGTCATACACCATGTCAAATTCTGTTACAAATGTAAAAGAAAAAAATGCGTTTTTCGTTTATAGATCTGAATGCAGTCATATTATTTTCAATGGGAACATGCACTGTGTTTAGATCTATAAACAAAAACAACAAATCCTACATCTGAAGATATGCATTTTATGTGTGTGCGTATATTCATAGATGCAAAAAGTGCACTTTAAGATTAAAAACAGAGCAGAAGGATAAAAAACTAAAAAGTTATGCTTTTAAATGCATAGTGATCAATGTGTTTTTGTGCCAGAAAAAACATGCCTATATGATCAGTAAAAATCTTATGGCTGTGTGCATTTACCCTAAGGCAATGTTTCATGTACCCCCAATGAGACATGTTTTGGGAACTTCCCTTAAAATAGCTCTTATCAATACCATGTCATTGATATTGATTTAAAGCAGCTGTGCAAAGTAAAGGAAAACCTGAAAACATGGCCTTTTGGGGTACTTGAGGACTGAGATTGAGAACCACTGCCCTAAAGCACTGCCCTAAAGCATATGGAATTTTATTCAATTAGTGGGTCTGGGCAAAATTTTAAGGACTTTTGAAATAAATTAGTTGACTCAATAATGGCAAGAAAGAGCATTCTGACAAATTATTTTCCTATGAACATCCAAATAAAAATCTAACCATATATGCCTAGCTTAAGATATTTTATTTATTCAATTATTTTGCTTGGCTAACTAAAGTTTTTCTTTTGATGAATTAAGGGAAAAGGAAGAACATGATTTCCTGTACAGTTTTGTCTCCAAGACATCACCCATAAGTGACAGGAAAACATGGAAGTCCATTTACCTAGACACCTCTTGTTTTTAAGCCCTAGATTTGAAATTTTAATTCTGCCAGGTGTTAATTCCTAATGAAGGCTATTACACTTAAAGCAGGTTATGGGGCTTTGGGACACACCTCTTCCTTATGGCACCTCTGCTTTTCCATGTAGGTGCAAACATTTAGATATTTACATACACTCTCACTTAATCTACAGGGCAATTAACCTGAGAAGCTTCTGAAAACCTGAAGGAACATTCACTGACCAATCAGCAGCAACAGTGATGAACATCAAAAGAAACTAACCACCAATCATGAAACTCTCAAGAGCATCTGATCTTCTGTGTGGCATCAGCTTTGATTTAGAAAGGCAGAAGACTCGGGGGGTTGTGGATTGTTGGACAACGGCAGGCACTAGTGTTGTCACTTAAGTTGGCACTTAAACATGAGTATCAGTGGAACAGAAAGCTGTAGCAAGAACTCAGGGTGCAGGATGGATCATCTTCTCACTGCTGTGAAGAATGAGCTACAGGCTGGCAGTGACAAAGGAGACCCTACAGAGAGGGAGCTTAAAGTTGCATTAGAGGAAACCGATTTATGGTTAAGATTCAAAGAACTCACAAATGAAATGATAGTCACCAAGAATGGCAGGTAAGTGTTGACATCAAATGTCTTCATATATGTCTAGCAACTAAATTATTAATTACAATGCATATGGAAGATAAGCATTTCTCTTTAGGGTCCTTTAGGAAATGTTGAAATAATTTATTTTCTTGTTATATATATATTTATATATATATGTACTATGACAAATTACCTTTTGTATATATATATATATATATATATATATATATATATACAAAAGGTAATTTGTCATAGTACTTTTTATACACTTCAATTGGTCTTTATCCCTTTGATAATGTAACATAAAACAGATAAAATCTACAACTAGACTATAAAAGAGAATGGAACACAAATCAAGTCTTTTTTCAACGATTTTGGCAATATATGGTGCTTTAGTAGAGTGAGAATTCGCAGTTCTCGGCAACCTTGTCGCACTCCGGTTTTGTTTGCTGTTTTATAGATAGTTTACACTGTAATATATAGTAAAATATTTCATTTCCTTTATTATCTAGGATATTGTACTGATTTACCCTATTTTAATAGCCCATGTTTTACTTCTTTAAAAACATAACTAAGGTATAATAAAGAATAATACAGATTGAACTTTAATATATTATTTTTTGATTAATTTAAATAATTAAATGTAATTTAATTTAATAATCATATTGACTTGAACTTTTGCCCCTCTGTGAACTCTAATATACATATTTCTGCTACAGTACTTACTGTAGGTGACATGCTATCCCTAGATAATAATATAGTACAAGTTTTCTGTTTTTTGAAAATCTTGTCAAGTGCTGGGTACTACCATATCTACCACATCCATTCTCATTGGTCACAAGTTAAGGCTTATGGTGGCCATACATGGAACAATTTTATATATGAACGTATTTTCTATAGATTTACTGTCGGATCAAAAATGCAATAGGATGATTGTTTGATGGATCATACACTGAATGATCATACTGAACTGTCTACTTTCCTATGATCTGATTTTCTGTTCAGACCATTCAGAATAATTTTTATTAAATTGTTTCTTCTAAAATTGATGGATGGCATGTCATAGATCCGATCATTATATACCATTCTGTACAGATTGGGTTTACTTCCTCAATATAACCCTGTAAAGTAGAAGCATAATGGGCTACTATGCATCGCATAGTAGCCCATTATGTGCCACTTACCTGGAAACGAAGCCTGCGGCATCCAGCGATGTCCCCGCTCCAGGACGCATCCATCTTCTGTGACTGGCCGGAGTTGCGTGCCATGCGCGTGGGAGCCGCCAGTCACGGCACAGAGTCAGTGGCGAAACGGCACGGAGGCACATGCAAAACACTGCATATCTCCTGAACCTTACAGGTTTGGGAGATATGCAGTGCACCTACAGGTAAGCCTTATTCTAGGCTTACCTGTAGGTTAAAGTGGTTGTCACAGGTGGTTGTCACAGGTTGACAACCACTTTAAAGTGGTTGTCACAGGTTGACAACCACTTTAAGTGCATGTGGCCACCATTACGCTTTAGAACTCTCAAATATATCAACGTGGTGTGCAGTAACTAAAGTCATGACTACAATGTTACCAATTGTGATGTATCTTGTAAACAGTAGTATAGAATGCTAGGTTAAATGCAATAGCAGTGCACTTTTAATGTTTTTTCCAATTAAAATCCAAACCACAGCCAAAACCATTTTCGTTTTAGGTAGAGTGGGAAAGGGTTAGAACCCCTGTCAGACACTTTTTGCTGTCTGTGTCCGCATTAGGAAGATTTCATCCCGTTATGCCAGGGCCAGGTGGGAGGATGTCAGAGCTACAGTAACTAAAGGGAATGTCCTCTAATGTGGATAGAGGCTACAACTAAACACTGTATTTAGAAATGCAGTGGGTATAGGCTAGTACCTCTGTGAGGTTTTTATTGCACTGTATCTTCCTGCCCCATTGACTCCCCTCATTTCTTCTCCTGGTGTCACAGGGATAAAAAGTGAAAAAAGTCTCCTAATGGCGATACAGACATCAATAAAACCTGACAAAAGGCTTAACTCTTCCCCATTCTATTCAAAACTTAGAACAAAAGTTTTGGCTGGGGATTGACTTTAAAGGTAACCCATCACCATAAAAAGTGTACTAATGTACTTTATTGCACTCCAGGCTGCCTACATATACATGTCTTTCTTGAAAGAGTGCTTCTGTGTGTCCCAAGGACCCTGAAACGTATTGCTATAGGCTTGATACACTAAAGTCTATTAACCTCCCTGGCGATATGATTATGTCAGATTTTTGCACCTCAAAGCGGTACATTTTTTCTCATAGAAATTTGGCGTTTTATATATTAGAACCTGTAATTTTTAGGAATAACTCACTTAAGACAAGAGTCTAGTAGACATCACGGGTATGATAAAGTTTGAAATAACGAAAACATAAATTATAACATATATGAAAAAAAATGATAATATAATAAATAACTATAAATAATTATCAAAAATAATAATATAATAATAAAAAATGTATTCAATAATGTAATCAAGTCAAAAACACTGAAATTTGCTCAGTTGCAGAATTGTCGCTGTCGTCACTTTCAGTGTCTGATGATAAATTTCCCCAAAAATCAGTATCACTCAATTCTGCAAATGATTCTTATTTACTATCGCTATTTTCTAGCTGATCAAGAAAACGCTTTTGACGTAAAGGGACACTTTTTTTTATACCATGGACCTTCTCAAGTTTTCAGGCAGAAAAAATTCCATATATAATATAAAAGTGCATGCAGAGCACTGGACAAAGTACTAGGGACAAAAGTGGTGTGAAATGATTTGATACAGTAATGTAATCTTAAAGATTACAGTGTACTGTATGTGTTGTGTGTGTTTCACTTTTTTAATTTCCCGCCAGGCTCCACCCCCGTGTGATGCGGCGCTCGCAGGGAATGGAGCCCGGCATCACACAGGCATCGGGCGGAAGACACAGCCCACAGACACAGCGGGGGGACATCGCTGGATCCTGGGGACAAGCTAAGTAACCCAGCCTTGAATCCAGCGATGCAATCCCGAGTGTGGCAGTGAAAACATACACCGAGCCACACTGGGGAATACCGTCAAGGAGGCTACGAAATGCATTAAAAGTGTACAATTTCCCAGGTTGCTTCTTATTTTTTCACATTATTCATACAAATTGTATCATGTGTAAAAGGTTACACTGCCATTCTGCATGGAAAAAAATACAAAACTTTTTTGTACCAAAAATTCTGTATGTAAAAATTAAATTTAATGGCAAAATGACATTAGCATGTACAATGACAACCAGCAAAGTGCATACCACTACTAGGGCACCAAACTATAACCAGCAAAGTCTTTCCAGGTTCACCAAATTTTTCATGCAGGAATAAATGACAAAGAGCAGCCAGGTCAGCGCTATAAGTACTAATGAGTCTGATCCCACAACCTTTTGTCCTTAAGCCCCCATTCACATCGGGCCAATTTGACATGCGATCGCATGCCAAATCGCAGCGTATTGCCATCAATGGCACCACCTGAATCGGTGCGACGCCGACTTTGTGCCGCTGCACCAATTCCCAAAAGTAGTTCCTACACAATTTTTGACGAATTCGGGGGTGATTTCAATAGACATCTGTGCATGAATACGCACAGATGTCTTTCAAATGGCCCCCAGACTCGCACTGAAATGTGGGTTTGAAATCATGCGAGTTCAATGTGAACGAGGGCTCAGTAAGAGATATATACTGTATGCAAAATAACCCTTTCCCTGAAAAGAGAATGCTGTCCTGAGAGAAAAGGGTTTTTTAGACTTTTTCTCCTTCTAGATGGAGGAGCACAGGGGGCATGTATAAACAGCAACATTGTCAGTCGGGAGGGGGGGGGGGTGGCATGTTAGTTGTACTAGAAGATTTGGATACACTGTTAAAATTAAGCTCCAGCTAACACTTTATAAGCAGTTACAGCAACAGTTTTGTTCCTTTGGGGATAAAAGTTTCACATGAATCATTTAAAGCTGATTATTGTAAGGACCCCTGCCACTAGTAAATGGTTTGTCTCCTTCCTCTAACTGCTACATCTGCAGGACAGCTTGTTCTGTTGAAAAACAACAGACTTACTGGCCAGATCACCAGGTGAGAATAAAGAAGACGAAAGAAAGCGTAAAAAAGAAAACTATTGCAGCCATCATATCAAAGAATTGGTAAGCTGCAATAAAATAGATGTTTGCTTTTGGGTTTAATACTGATTTTAAAGCATAAACAGCCCTCATTGCAAGTTTCCTAAAGAAGCTTCTACTGCAGCCAGATCAATTTAAATATATTCCAATCCAAGGGATCCTTTGCATTTCTCTAAACAGTGAGCACTTGCAGAGCGCAAATATGTCACTGCTCAAGATTTAGTTGCAATTATATTTTGCATACTGTAGGCATTTTCCCACACCCTGGTGATTACTGTTTCCAGTACAAAAAGTGATGGGGAATCCAAAAATGTTAGAGTTGTGACAGGGACAGGAATTGAGAATAACCTTCCAAGACCCTTCTAAGACCCCATACATACTAATAGATTTTCTGCAGATTTTTGTCTTCAGATTTGCCAAAACCATGTAGTGTCAGTGCCCATGCACACGGAGGTGACTTGCGCTCTTACTTGAGTCACCTCAAGTCTTCTCAAGTCGCTTGACATTTGAAATCCCATTGAAATGAATGTGAGCCGTCTTAATGTACACTACTGAAGTCGGAGCGACTTCAGAAAAGTTTCCTGCATGACTTCTAGGCAACTTCTATCTGACTTGTGCCCATAGAATTGAATAGAAGTCGTCTCCAAGTCGGATCCCCATCTAAATGGAAGCGACTTTACAGTGAAAAGAAAATAATTTATCCAGGGCAACCCCCTCCCTCCCTGCTCTGATTGGCCACAGGCAAAGTCGCCTGGCATGAAGTGGTGTTGTAAGTGGCCTAGCAAAGCCTGCCTAAGTCGGATCGCCCCTGTGTGAACGCAGTCTAAGGGCCTGCCTGATTGCATGCAAATTTAAACTCTTAAGGTTTGACCTCATATTATATGGTTTTGGTAAATTTGAAGACAAAATTTTGCAGAAAACCTAATAGTGTGTATGAGGTCTTAGAGGATCTTGTCTTGTTTTGCAAAGCTTCAATCTTTTTTGCCTTTGTGTGCAAGTGAAAGGAAATTTGCTCGATAGGACACGAAAAAAAAAAAAAAAACTAGCAGGAGTGTTATCTGTCACCTACTCAATCTAAAACTAGAAAATAGTGGGTTCTATATAAGGTAGAATACATAGATCAGGAGGTCTGACATTACTGATTACTAATCTAGGTCAGTGATACATAAGATATTGAAGCCTGTGGATCAATATGATGAGCATTGGCAGCCCATGTATTTGTCTCAGCACATGTTCTCTTTAAAGGGGCAACCAATCATACAGCTTCATGCTCTTTATAAAAATGATGATGCAATGCTGAATTGGACATAACACAAAGCTTTTCTGAAACCTTTTACTTGTCATTCATAAATCAGTGGTGTTTTACATGTAGGGGTTAATTTACTAAAGGAGTAGAGGCTGTCCAATTAGCAAGGTGGATAAGGTAAAGCGGTGTTCATTTTGAATACAAAAATGTGTCTCGGGACAATTTAAATAAAATGGATTAGATGAATGAAGGGAACACTAAAATAAGTTAACATTCACTTTGTCTCTACTCCTTTAGACCCCTTAAACACTATACAACTTTTGTCGCCAGATTTCCTTCAGATTTACCTAAGCCATGTAATGCAAGGGCCTGACTGATTGCATACAATTGAAACTCTTAAGGTTTGACCTCATATTATATGGTTTTGGTAAATCTGAGGAAAAACATGTACAGAAAATTGGATAGTGTGTATCCAGCTTTAGTGCATCACTGTCAACCATTATAATGGATTCATTTGGATATGGTGAAACCTCTGTCAGGCTTTCAGTGCTGTCTCTGACTCCAGTGACAAGATTTCCTCCAATTTGTTACTGGAACAGGAAATTGAGGGAAGGGGATGCTAACAACAATAAAACCCCTTTTTAGCACTTAGTGCTGTCTGTGATGCAAACAGGCTGTTACCAAGACAGGAAGTTGGAAGAAATCTTTTGAATGGGGACATAGGCGGCAAAAATACTTGACAAAGGTTTTCTTTCCTACATTTACCGAAAACATGGAGCTCAGCCTTAAGATTCTGCTAATCAACTCTTTACAACATATCTCTAATTTACAAATAGAAGGTTTATTTTGAAATGTATGCTGCTAACAAAAATGTTTTACTGTGCTTACTTGCAGAGCATCATATGTGACCAATTCACTATCGCTTTATAGCAGGCTTCAGAATAAAAAAGGAAACATGAATTTACTTTTCATACACTGGCTAAAGAAAATATTCACACAATTTAATATGTGAAGAATCTTAACTCCTTTAGGAAATCATTATTTGAGTAATCATTACTCCTTTAGTAAAGTGGCTAGTCAAATATTGAAGATATTTCTAATTTCTAATGTTTGTGAGTTAAACAAAGTTGTATGGAAATGAACATGCTATACAATAACTCATACTTTTTCAGTAAAACAAAGCTTTAACAATATACATAACCAATTGTTGTAATATTTTAAAATAATAATAATTTAATTTAAAATATAAAATCTAGAGTACCTGAATTAAGATTGATTATTGTTTAATAAGAGTATGCATTAAAAGCAATTCTGTAGCAGCTGTCTAAAGCAGCCAAGCAAGAGCAGCTTTATGCAGTTTGGTTGGATTACTGAAAAATGATTTCTAAATTGTCTATACAAAATTACCCTTTATTTTTTTATTTTAAATGTTTAGTTTTTTACAGTGAATTAAATATTACTGCAGTGCAAACCCAATGGAAGCATTCAATACATTTGTCCTATACGATTAACATAATATATCAATAGTAATACACAAAACGTAATTTTTGTAATGAGAGGAAACAATGTGCTTTCTACCCCAAAGGCCAATACACACGATGCAAAATTCAGACGGGAATTGTCCTTTGACAACCTGTCATTCGAAATTCTTTCCGTTACTATGCTCCTTTCGACAGCTGATTTGCTTATTTTGTCAGACAAAAGCTGGATGTGCAGACCAGTAAATTTTTGTCTGTTGACAACGCCATGTCCGATTTTCGGATGGTGTGTACAGAAATCGACTCACAAAAGTTGAAAGTACAAACATGCATGTTCGGAATCAAGGAACGACCCAGAAATGTTCGGTCGTGTAAACTGGTGATCGTAATCCAGATATAACATTTGTGATGCGGCAATTGAAATTACAAAATGCAATGCACATTATCATCTTTTTAACCACTTCCTTACTGGGCACTTAAACCCCCCTCCTGCCCGAACCAATTTTCAGTTTTCAGCGCTGTCGCCCTTTGAATGACAATTGCGTGGTCGTGCGGCATTGTACCCAAACAAAATTTGCGTCCTTTTTTTCCCACAAATAGAGCTTTCTTTTGGTGGTATTTGATCCCCTCTGCGTCATTTCTGATTGCAGCTATAAACAAAAAAAGAGCGACAATTTTGAAAAAAAAACAATATTTTCTACTTTTTGCTATAATAAATATCCAAAAATAAAAAATAAAAAAACAAATTTATTCATCAGTTTTGACCGATTTATATTCTTCTACATATTTTTGGTAAAAAAAATCGCAATCGGCGTTTATTGATTGGGTTGCGCAAAAGTTATAGCGCCTACAAACTATGGACATTGATTTATGGCGTTTTTATTTATTTATTTTTTTTTACTGGTAATGGCGGCAATCTGCGATTTTTATCGGGACTGCGATATCGGGGCGGACATGTCGGACGTTTTTGACACATTTTTGGGACCAATGACATTTATACAATGATCAGAAATTTAAATGTCCACTGATTACTGTATAAATGTCATTGGCAGTGAAGGGGTTAACCAGCAGGGGGCAGTGAAGGGGTTAAATATGTTCCCTGGGTGTGTTCTAACTGTGGGGGGGGGGGCAGGGCTGGTCGGGACATAACAGATCTAACTGATCCCAGTGACAGGGATCAGTAGATCTGTTATGTCCCATTTACAGAACGGGGAACTGCCGTGTTTACTTCGGCGGTTCCCCGTTCCTCCTCTCTGAAAGGAGATCGCGGGTCTCCGGCGGACATCGGGTCCGCCCGACCCGCGGGCACGCTCCCGCGGGCGCGAGCGGCACGTGCACGTGCCGCTCGCGCCCGCGGGAGCGCGCCCAGCACAAGCCAAATGGCCCGGCATTTTAGAGCCGCGCTGTAGCCGTCATTCGGCTATGGCGCGGGCGGGAAGAAGTTAATGTCTTTTCAATAGGGAAATTAGCAGAAGCGGCCCAAAGGGTGATGCACCAAAAATGAACTTCCTCTTTATACGCTCGTAGTACGTCACTACGTTCGCCTTTGTCGAACGACAATTTTAAAAGTCAGTATGCTTTACAAAGTTATGGACACACGCTTTTGACAAAAATCAGAAGCGTGTTCGTACGACAATCGAACCGTGTGTATGAGGCTCAAGTGTATTAGTATGTACATAGATATCAGCTATAATTTACTATCATTACATGGAATAAAACATGGAATGCCTGCAATTGACTTTCATTTTACAAATACACATGTAATACAGTTCAGCTATGACTATATGACTTGCATACTTTTTTACCAGTTCATATATTTGCCCTGCATAACTATGAAGCAAATATGTGGATTTCCAATACCCAGGTTCTTTTCAACTCGAGGCAATGGTTCTATTATTTTTGTAATTTGTATTTTATTTATGACGTTATCGAGCTGCTTTTATTTTACATGTAATAACCAGACACATTTTTCTTTATTTTAGGAGAATGTTTCCAGTTATAAAAGTAAATGTTACTGGACTTGACCCAAATGCTATGTATTCATTTTTGATGGACTTCGTAACTGCAGATAATAATCGTTGGAAGTATGTAAATGGTGAATGGGTGCCAGGGGGTAAACCTGAACCACAGGTTCCTAGTTGCGTCTATATTCACCCTGACTCTCCTAATTTTGGAGCACATTGGATGAAAGCCCCAGTTTCCTTCAGCAAGGTCAAGCTTACCAATAAAATGAATGGGGAAGGACAGGTAATAGTTTACATGTATTTATGTGTTCATGTTATTTTCAATGTGTGAAACATGAAAAAACAGCGCTTGCCTACCACTACCGCTCTTATAAAATTAATGACATATATCTTACAAACAGTAATAATAATAAAGTGCTTGCAGTGAAAAAAAGTGCTCATTAAAGGGGCCATTTATGAACACTCTGGGACGCTACATTCCTATTGTTACCTGTAAGGATTTTAATGTCTTTTGTAAGTATGGAATAAATTGTTTTAAATGTTAATACACCATGAGGAGCTATTTTCTTTATTGATTCCCCTCTGCAACAACTGCCATTGGAATCTCACCCTGGAGACCGCACTGAGACAAAAGTGATCAAGCACAGCACATCCCAGAGGTACAGGTTCCTTCTAAAAGACCTACAAGCCAGTTTGACTTGCTCCGCCATAAGGCAAGTAGGTCCATCATCTCTGGTGAGTGCGTTATACCCTTGGTTTGCTATTGAGTGGATGCACGGAAATCACTCTATGAAGAAGCACAAGAGCACAGAGCACTTTAAATGAGAAGACTTTATTTTACACATTGTCATCCTTAAAGTGGATGTAAACCCACCACTCACCCAGTATAAACTAATGGCACAGTATTAATATATATATATATATACATGCAAGCCTCCTGCATGCATCCCTACCTTGCAAACGTCCTTCCTGTAAGCACTTGCAGCTGTGTAAAACCCTGAAATCCGTGGGTGGTTCTGTTTGCTGGAGCTTGGTGGGTGGAGTCGTGATGTCACAAGCCTCCCCACCCAGCTCTATACTGAGAGATTGAGGAGAGAGGGGGAGAGGGAGAGAGGAGTGTAAAATTTTCTCTGCTCCATGAAGGAGATAAGCAAATTGCTTGTCACTCACAGTGCATGGGGCTGATACGTCTGTGTATTTCCCTGTTAGTCGGACTTTCTCTTCCTGAAAAAAGATAAGGTCATTACTCACAGTTGGATTAACTCTTTGTGGCAAGACTGGGCACAGATGACATGACATGCTATACTCTACCAGGCAGAATTATTAATTACATTTTTTCTCGGGTTTACATCCACTTTAAGCATATTTGCACAAATGTCACAGCAGCACTTTTTTTCACTGCAAGCACTTTATTATTATTACTGTTTGTAAGATATATGTCTTTAATTTCATAAGGGTGGTAGTGGTAGGCAAGCACTGTTTTTTCATTTTTTGTACACATTTGGTCCCTATTGGGAATCACTTACACAGCAGCAGCCATCATACCAATTTAATTTAATATAAAAGTTTCACTCTTCTTGGCGCAAGTGTTCAAACACATACTCATGTTATTTTCAATGCCCAGTCCATCTAATCCTGTAGAGATAAAAAGCAAGTCTAAATAATTTAAATGAAATGTGTAAATACACATGAATACATTTGCTATTTAATTGGTAGGGGTTAATGATAGGGTGATGATATCACAGAGTTTACAAAAATATGTATACTAATCTGTAGGATTTGGTGTTTGGTATGTCTTCCATAACATAGGTTAATGGTCAAGGACAATATAAAAGTATATTCACTTTATTATTATTTATTATACAAGAAGATATTAACATATACCCTAAATACTAACAGAATGTAATAATATAATTAATATTCAGATGACAATATTTTTTCAGGACTTTTAGAGGAAAAAAAGATTCCCTTTAGTATACTGTCTTCTAAAAATCTAGACTTAAACTGTGACTAATCATTTGTGTAACTTATACATTTAATATAACAGAATATAAGAAGTTACAACTTGTTAGCCAGGTATGATGCATGGGACAGGCTAACATGCACTAACCTTGTCCTTCAACAAATTATTACTTCAAACAGTTACCCATCAATATTAAATATAGTAATTCTGTTTCATTTAAATTTTCTGTAAGTTATAAATGTAACCATTTTCGTTTTTTAGATCATGTTAAACTCTTTACATAAATATGAACCCAGGATTCATATAGTACGTGTTGGTGGACCACAGAAAATGATCACGAGTCATTCGTTCCCCGAAACACAGTTTATAGCTGTTACAGCTTATCAGAATGAAGAGGTATGGGTTACATTGTCCTATTTTTTAGTAATGTGTATTCATAAAAAGCTTTAAGGGTATCCAATAAGCTACTGTATATTGTTTAATAATCAAAGTATATTATTATACTGATATTGCTTTCTAAATTGGTTCTAAAGGCCTATCAAAAGTGTAATTGTACAGCAAAAATAAAATAAAAATATGTGCCTGTAAATAAAAAAGGTTTTCGTAACTCAGTGATGGGGGTGCTGGTGGTCATCGGTGGGAAGTATGGTTGGTTATGAAGTGGTCGAAGATGTCAGTCTAGTGGGGGTGTGGGTGTATGTTGGTCTTTAAGTACCAGGGTGACTGAAACATGTGTCCATCAGTCCAGGAGTGATTAAAGATGTGTCAATCCTAGTGGTGTAGGTAGACATCTTGTTAAGCAGAGACTGGCCGAATTTTGATTCATGGATGGGCACCCTGGTTGTACACAGCTTGATTCATCGATCGACTTGTGTACAACCAGTCTGTCAGGTTTTTCCCAAACGATTAGTGCCACTGGCTATAAGCCAGAAACACTAAACGTTGTGTTCTGCCAGCCAGGAAAACTGCCCGGCAGAACACAATAGCGCTACAGGAAGGATTCCCCCATCAACACTGGCTGTGTCAATGGGGGGAATCAAGCATTTTTCTTTCCTTCAGCCAGTGGTGGTGCATACTGTATGGCCTGCCTTAGTCATAGGGGAATCAGACTGACTATAAATTGAGTGGGAAAGGCAGTTACTAATTTTCTGCAATTTTCATGTTTAATGAAGCCCATTGCTGCCCACAAGCCCATTGATAAAATATTGGCTACTGCAGCACATCGCATGCCCATTTTTATATATCTAATGCACAAACAGAAGCGTGCAGTGCAGGATATTATGCATAACATGGACAGAATGGAGCTTTGGACTAGTAGCAAGTGGCTAAAGTGTCAGCAGCCCTGTCATGCTCCAGCTAATGTCACAAGCCAAAGTACAAGGCCATGGCATACCTGTGTTCCCTGACCAGAAATTACATCAACAAAAGTTGATATTTTCCAAGATAACCTCTGGCTGATATCCAAGAAAAAGAATGCAGGAAAGGGCGTGGGGACAGCAACATAACAAAGAGCAAACACACTAGCATTATAAAATCAGATGGAGGACAATGAGGAGAGTTCCAGGAATAGGGAATAAAGAACAGAGTGCTGCTTTCTCATTTTCAGCATGGAATGAATCGCCTTGTATATATCTTTTATGGGATTAAGATTTTTAGAAACCTTACTCCTTTCCATTCGTGTATCATAAATAAGTAACTATCATAAATGGCCCACTTGATATTTTATAAACACGTTTGTAATTGTATGTTTTCACTTTTGGGAAACTGTCGGGTATGCCATTACTCAGCCAGTTTTCATTTTGACGTAATAGTTTATGAGAAACTTTGCCTCCAATCCTCACATACCCATGAAAATTCACATGTATGTGCTGGCCACTTGGTACACAAGGCAAAACAGAAATATCTCCATAACAATATTTTCCAGACAGGAGGAACATTTATTATAGCTTTCTCATTCCTAGCTCTCTTTTTAAACCTTAGGGTTGTAAGTGATTGTTTTATAAAGTGTACAGCAGTACTGAAAAATAGCATAAACAATTAAAAATTAATGTTTTGATGAATAAACAAAAGCAATGTGAACTGCTTAGGCACAGTAGCAGAATTATATAGGCCTAGAATGCTTTCTTGTTATTATCATACCTAAGAAGTTGTGTTGTGTATGGTTTGTGCATAACTTAGAGTGTACTATATATATGATGGTCTAACATATGTAAAAATATGGACTTTGGGTATTTTGCTAAAATGCAAAGCTGGAATTTAAAATCCTTTGGAACTTTGCAATGTTTTCCTTTTACATTTTTCAGATCACCGCTCTCAAAATTAAGCACAATCCTTTTGCCAAAGCCTTCCTTGATGCAAAAGAAAGGTAAAATATAAAAACATTTTTTACTTTTAAGTCTACATACAAGTGTGTTTTACTTACTTAGTTTAAAAACAAAAACATCTAGAAATCCTTAATTCAAAAATAAAGAGAAAGAAAAAGGAGCATGGAAAACTCTGAGCTACAACAATATCTTTTGTGTTTGACAGGAGTGACCATAAAGACTTTATGGATGAAGTGGAAAATCATCAGCAAGCTGGTTTCTCACAATGTAAGTGGTTACAATGGAAGAAAATAATTGTTTGAATTTCTTAACAATTTCATTCAATTTCATATATAAAAAAAAGTAAATCACATCTAATAATTTGTGTGGAGTAATGGGCAGTGGGAATGATATAGGTGATATACAGGGAAATCAATCCATATTCAAATGAAGATCAATGGTATTGTTGAGAGCTATTACCAGTTGTGCGGTCATTTGCATCTTGTTTCCTTTAGGCAATTTTATTGTACATTATTGGTGGTAGAAAGTAACACAATTTTTTCTAGCTGTTACCACTGGGTCCAAATTATGCTAACACCACCCTGTAAAAAATGCTTACCTGCCTTTTTCCTGGGTATGTCAAATACTTGCTACCCCTGCCACATGCTGTGATTCCTCCTTTCGGCTACGTAATTACAAGGTATACATTCCAGCAACAGAAACTATATCCTGCAGTGGGGGTGGAGGTCACACCTGGAAGTGTGAAACCCACAGAGGCCAGGGATCTGCTACCTGTTGGATTTTTAAGACACAAGTCACTGAAAAGGTAGGTATACAGCATCTCCATTTATGGGGCCCTTTTACAAAATTTGGACCCTATAGTGACAGAGTCACTGTAAAGCTGATTGGGATTGATTATGCGATTTTCATTTTACAAAATGAATGTTCAATAAGTCTATTAAATGCAACTAAGCTGTGTTCACTTTGATTACCGAATTGTATATAGTTGTAAAGGATACAGAACAGTGTGAGTGGATCTCCCTGTATACACCTTTCTGCTATGGTGTTAAAGATTTTAATTAAATCTATCAGAAATGTTATGTTTTTTAAAAATAAAATTCACTTTTGTTTAAAAAAAGGACTGAAAACTGCCCAATCATTCAAATGCTGCTTACTTAAAACCATGACCATGGTCCCCAGTAGTTATTTTTGAGTTTGAGTTTCAACAGAACAGTGGGAGATAAAAAACTGCAACACATTTTCTAAGATCCTTGCAATGCATATAATTAACATGGAGAGCACAGTATTTCTCAACGAAAGTAGAGTTGCACTTTTAAAGAAAGTGTCCCGGGCATCAAACAGTTTTTGCTATTACCGTTGTTAGCCAGAAATCCCCTCCTCTCTGGTTTAATTTGGTTTTATTTGTAGGGGCCTAAGTTCTACCTACCTGCCTGCACAGTAGTATACTATCCAGTTAGATCCTTAGACTATTACTAGCCACCAAACTGCTAGTCTAGTAAGGCTTGCTCCCTCACATAAGAAGGGGTATCTGGCAAACAAAGGCAATACCTGATACCTTTTAGAATCAGCGCTTATCCAAGATTTTTAAAATTATTGGAAGATATTCTTTGAATAAAATCTGTCAAAGTCAACACGCGTATTAATTATTATTGTTTTTCTTTTTAGTAAGTAGCTGGCTGATTCCTGGGTCCAGTTCATTGTGTTCTCCTGCTAATCATCATCCTTCATTTGGGACACCTATATCACTTCCTTCTTCTCATGGCTATGAAAAATTTACAACATTAAAAAATCACAGAGCTTCACCCTATCCAAACCCATATGCCCACAGAAATCATTCTCCACGTAAGTAATCCAAAAATAAATTCATTTAAAATACTGTAATCAGATAATTAAGTCTTATAACTAAATTCTTAGAAACATAGAAACATAGAAAAGTGACGGCAGAAAAAAGACTGAGTAGTCCATCGAGTCTGCCCCTTTTTATTTATTTATTTTTTTTTAATTTTTTTTTTTGCATTAACCTTGTTGTCTGACTATAGATTTATTTTTATCCCAAGCATGTTTGAAGCCATTTACTGTTGACTGTCTCACAACCTCTGTTGGTAGTTTATTCCAATCATCAACCACCCTTTCAGTAAAATAATACATTCTAAGATTAGTTTTGATGAATCAAATTCTGATGAACATTAGTTATGAAAAATACATTAGAATTGTAGGCATATACCGATTAAACCAGGTGCTGCTTTGGGTGAACTGTAGATTGATGTCATAACTTTCCCTTGTGTAAATTTTAAAAAGACTTTTCCCAAAAAAATTAGTGTATTTGATCAGTCTCTCCTCTATTTTATGTACTTTTTTGGAGGAGAAAGGAAAGGATAGACAGAATGAGAGGGGTTTATATTAAATAACACTTTTTTTTCTATGCAAGTTTGAACTCCTTATCTTCACAGCTGCCAGGAAAATAATTTTGTGAGAGATAAAAATAGCACTATGATGCCGAATCACAGTTTTTTTTTCTGTTTATATAGAAAGCCCAAACTTTTTAGGGAACAGAAAGCCTCTATCAGTTTTTTTAGACACCTGCCACCAAAACAGCATCTTCATAGGATGATTTTTTCTTTATCTCTGTTGCGGTGACAACCCGAAAATTTTGAGTTTCCTTTTACTTTCTGTCCCACTAACAATGGTCATCAGGAAGTACATTTACCTAGCAGGAACACAGCAATTAAACATTACAGGGGTATCAATCTCCCCACTCTATGTACACTTGAAAAAAAGTTTTTGTTTAATAAAAATGTCTTAATACCAATACTGATATTTACCTATCCTGTTCACTAGTTTGGCTTGTTTTTAACAAAGCCTCTACCACTCCGTGGAGAAGCCATTTAGAGAATGTGTCCAAATGTTTTCCACAGCAGTGACACAAATATCATAAATATTCCCTTTCTAAAAGAAACACTTCAGGGAAGCTCCTTTCTAATCATATGTCAATTTATAATTTTCTTGCAGCAAGTTACACAGAGAATTCCTCTGCATGCCTTCCCGTATTCCAGTCAAATGAACCCTGGCCTGGCTTACAGATGCAAACACACAGTGGAATGTCATCAATAAATCACACAAGTGCTATTCCATCCAGTTCTTGGTATGTATTTTTACTTATGACAGATATCATAGGGGTTGATTTACTAAAACTGAAGAGTACAAAATCTGATGCAACTGTGCATGGTATCAGCTTCTAACTTCAGCTTGTTCAATTAAAGTGCTACTAAACCCACAACAGTAAAATCAGTCTGTATTTGCAGCACAGCATGCTTGTTATACTCACTGTGGAACTTAAGGGGTTAATCCTCTGCATTTTGTGAAAAGGCTCCTTTATCCTGTATGCCATAGATCCTTCCCTCCCGCACTGGGTCTCAAGACAAAAAGGCTAAAAACAGAAAACAAAAACCATCTCGTACCTGTTTTATAGTTAGTCCATAGAGGACTTGAATTGCTCCAAAATTGGGGACACCCAACTGTTTCTATTGATAATGGTCAGCCGACAAACATTTCCTCAGTTCGATCATATTGATCCAATCCCTTCCCACAATAGAGGGACCCAGACCAAGACTGATTCCACTGTGGACAATACATTTTGTGAGTCAAAAATTCAGTTTGTTTTGGCATGGACAAAAAGGCCTATGCATTAGTAGTAATCAATCCACTATAAAGCAAAATACAAATGCTTAACAAACAGGTAACCTCAGTGTTCATTACAGAAACCAGGATCTGGTTTAGACCTACGTAGTGATGATAATATCTGGGCTCAGCTTTACCCCGCATAATGAATTTTTGTATGTATGTATTACCAATTGTCGCTCTTTTCGACAATATTTTAATAATGTTGTGGAAAAATAAAATATATAATTTTTTTATTTAAAGAAAATCTTTTGGTTTTGTCTCACTTTTTGGCACCATAAAAATCCCATTCTTCCTCAGTTTTCATACAAAATATTTCTCAGGGATGAAGGTGCCTATTGACCCTTTGTATAAACACTATTTTAGAAATTATAACATTAGATGAGTTAAGGGGCAGCTGGAAAAAACGCCCAAATGCCTCTAAACGTCCGTTTAGAGGCAGCAGTGTGCATGAGGCCTAATCTAATGTGTGACTATTGGCTATAACTCCACTTCCTTCTATATGTAATGTTAAATTGTTTTATAGATAACTGATTATTTTGCCTAAAATTATTAAAATATGTTTATATTATATTTTGCAGTCAATATCCAAGTTTATGGTCTGTGAGTAACAGTACCATTGCACCAATATCACAAGCAGGAGGAATTGCTGGAGGTCCAGGATCTCAGTACCTGAGAAGTTCTACTGCCCATTATACCCCATACAATCAGATTGTTCCCTCACCCTCTATGGGATCTCCTTTATATGAAGGCGGAAACACAGACATTGAAGACAATCCATTTGATGTCACAGGACATGACAGGCTAGCACCATCATGGGCATCAGTGACCCCTCCCTCACTATGAAGAAAAAAAAAAAAGCAAGGACTGTTTTTTAAAGACACTTCTAAATTTTGTGGCATACACATACAATTAGTAATTGCTTTCTAGACTGAGCATTTATTAATTTTATTAAAAATGTAATGCAATGCTCATAACCAAAATGAACTTGACTGCAGGATCAATATCTTGCAATAGATCCACCCAATGATGGAGTGAAAAACTTTTACCTTACTATTCCCCAGGATTAACCAATAATTTGACCTCAAAACTATTTAAAATAGTAAATACATATTTATTATATATTTGTCTTTACTTTCAAATTCATCTTACCATTGCTGAGTAAACAGCACTGAAAAAACAGCCATTGTGGCATATTTTTTGAATATCTACTCACGGAAAGCTGTAAGTTCTCAACACTGCTCTGTGCCTGAACACTGCAAATTATTATTCTAGATGGTTGCATACAGAGCTTATTTTGTGTTATATTGGAACATGGATCTGACAGATTTTGTAGTAATATACTATCTTACTAGTGAACTGCCGCATGTTCTACTTTTACACGTCCTTTTTTATGTTTTTGTTTACTGTAAATAAAGTCTATTTGTCAAGATACATCAAGATAGCCAATAGAAGATAATAGATAATTTATTTATACTGCAATTATACATGCATAAAGCACGAACCAAGTATTTCTTTTAGTTAGATTCTTTTTTTTTTTGGGGGGGGGGTTTGAACGTTTATTTCAATCATCCAATCACATGCAAGTCAATATTCTGTTTTTTTCAAAATTCATTTGCATATGATTGGGAATTTAAAGTGAACATAGCTTTACTTTCCTAAGTGAGGATTTGCTGCTCCTTTAGTATGTCCTCCCATGATATACATTTTTCATCTAGCCAAGTGAATCTGTGTTTCCTTTACACACTCAATAGGAAATGATTGGATTGCATCTAACTGTATGATATATATATATAACTGCAGTTTAATTGAGCAATGTGATAAATGTGCTTTTTACTTGGCATGCAACTGTGTTTTAATGATACATATATAATATATAGCTTATACATATTACATAAAGTAAGAAATAAGTTAAATGCTTTCATTATATTTAATAGGAATGTAAATTGAGTATGATGTGACTACGTGTCAGCATAAAATGTGTTTTTGTATCTGTGTTTTATGGCTCCCTCTATTTAACAGTGTTCAGAAATTACCCACTTTACCACCGGAAGATTTACCCCCTTCCTGACCAGACCATTTTTTCGCGATACAGCACTGCATTATTTTAACTGACAATTGCACGGTCGTGCGACACTGTACCCAAATACATTTTTTGTCCTTTTTTTTTTTTTACCACAAATAGAGCTTTCTTTTGGTGGCATTTAATCACCTCTGTGGTTTTTATTTTTTGCACTATTAACAAAAAAAGACAGACTTTTGAAAAAAAAAAATTTTTACTTTCTGCTATAAAACGTACAGAATAAAAAAAAATGTAAAAAATGTAATTTCTTCATAAGTTTAGGCCAACATGTATTCTGATACATATTTTTAGTAAAAAAAATCCCAAAGCGTATATTGATTGGTTTGCTCAAAAGTTATAGCATCCACAAACTATGGGATATTTTTAGGGGGAAGTGGGGGTTGAGAGGTCGTGGTTGAGTTCCTGCACCTATTTTCTGGGGAAAATAGCCCTGCATATAAGATATAATTTATTCATAAGGGCTCAAAGTTGAAAAGAAAAGCTGACAGCAGGTCGCGGTACCAACACAAGCGATGTTGGTGCAGCGATCTCCCCCTGCTGTTCTATTGAATTCTGACAGTGGGGAAGCTCTAATACCCCCCCCCCCTTCCCCGGCTACAAATGCTGATCAGATGCTGGTCTGTTCCTGATTCCTGATAAACTGATAGATCTTAGGCCTCTGTGTACCCAACTTAAGAGTTGCACATGAAGTTGGCCTACCTTTCTGTAAAAAAATCAAGTAACAATAAAATATAAAAGAAAAGATAAGGAAAAACCAAAAACAGTTTTTAAAGCAACATAGGGATTTAAGAGTTACATTTATTTCACAGATTTCAGCTAAGGAGAAAATATGGGCTGAGCCGGCGGATGACAGCTCCGTCTCCACTCACTGTGCATTGACAGACCTGTCAGAGCCCTGCTCTCTTCTATGGTGGATCGGATGAAAATGGATCCGTTTTCATCCAATCCCATCCGCCAGATGGATGGAAAATAGGGTTTCCATCCGTCTGGATTTAGTGGAGCTGAGAGGATCGGATCTGATGTCAGCGGACATGTCACCGCTGACATCCGTCGCTCCATAGAGGTACATGGAGCGTCCGTTCAGGTCCGCCTGAGAAACTGGCAAGAGGACCTGAACAGTCCACAAGTGTGAAAGAGCTCTAAGAAACAAATATTGCTGCCTAATGTACATCCTGATCACTTTAATTTCTTTTGCTGTTTCCATGTAAATTCTAAAAGGGATGTGGCAGTGGGACCCTGTGCTACCTAGAAGATTGCTGGGTTACACCAGATTTTTGGAGAGACAGGCACGCTGATTGCACAGCTGTATGCTGGGCTATTTAGTTGTGACCTGACTATGGCTCAGGCCCCCCCACCCAACAGACAGGAAGTCTGTGTAAGGGAGTCATGTGGACTCCCATTCCTCTGCAGGAGTCAGAGGCTGCATGGGGGCAACCAGAGCATGCATGTCTGCAGGAGGCAGATGTAGTCTGTGAGGCTACTACATGTCAGCACTGAGTTTCTGAGCATTGGGTCTGTGGGAGACAGACCAAGGCCTGAAGCCGAAGGCCTAAGCAGGAGAGCTGCACTTACCAGCCAGGAGGGCTGACTACTGTCCAATAGTCAGGAGAGCTGACTATCGTTTACTAGCTGGGAGGGCTGACTATCGTTTGTTTCACCAAACAGCATGAAGCTGATAGTGAGTAAGCCAGCAGGCTGAAGGGTCTGTTTATACAATGAGGGTGGAAAACCTTGCAAGGGAAGATTACTGTTTATTTGAACTTTTCCTTTCCTTTCAATAAAAAAGGGCTGTCATGCCCTTAAAAAACAGTCACATGTTTCCTGGAAATCACATGCACCACTTGAGTTCAATCACTCCGCACGTTTACATATGGTGGAGGAAAATGCTTTGGGCAAGGATAGCGCTAATCCAGGTCCTCGCATACCGGAAACTGGGAGTGTCAAGAGACTGTATTTCTATGGATGTGTGAGCAAAGACAAGTGTGCTGCTTGCATATCTTAAAGAGACAGTACACCAAATGTTCCTGTGTTAAAAGGAACTGTGTTAAGAAGTGTTGTGTGCCTGACTGCAGAGATGGGGTGGTCAAAATAAAAAAGTAAAGCAAGCCGTCACTTAGTGCAAGGAGTGAGCAGATGGGTGCGGTTGCCCATGGCAACAAAGAATAAATTCATGCTGCTGACTTTATACTGCCTATGTTGCTTTCTGAACATGTTGAAGACTTTTTGGCTGAGTTTGTGATGATTGCTTCCTACAGAGGATGGCCCAGCGGTTTATGGGTTGAATTCAAGCAGCCTTTTCAGACAGAGGAGTACCAAGGGGAGTACCGCTGGATGGGTCATAACTGCGATGAATATGACAATTACCTGGAAGCAATCCAATCTAGAGAGCACTGGAAAAATTCAGCTGGGAGAATGTGGTCTCCCATAGCAACCATAGACAATCTGTTTGCAGAATCTTGAGTGAAGATGGTTGTGCAAAAGTGTCTGCTGTTACCCCTGGCAACTGTGGAGAAAATTTGGTTCAAACTGCAGGGGGTGACAGAGAGCGCAAGAAACCAGTGGTTTCACATTATGGCTGCTTGTATGAAGTGGTCAGCCCAGAGAAGAGGGCACAGTATCAAGCATCCTGTAAGGGGTCTGACATGTGGATCTGCTGTTACCCCTAGCAACAGGAAATCTGTTCATGGGATGTTGGAGAGTCCAAGAAGGCTGCAATGTTGCCCCGTGTCCATGTGGGGGCATTAGCCTGTGAGAGCACAGCCAAGAAGGGACTACGCCCTCAATTGAAGGGTTCATCACCTGCCAACTGAAAGACTGGTAAGACTGTTCTGATTTCATGTGTGAGAAAAACTGACTGTGACTGTGCACACGGGAGTGGAAGTGACCCCAAATGGGAGATCCCCTGTTTTGTAAGAAAAAGAGCTGCAGTGCTCTGTTCAGTGGGGAGGCAAGTGTTAAAGTTAAAATTGATAAGGTGTTGCTTAATGAGTTCAAAATTGCTGCTGTGGAACAAGGTTCTGAATGGTATGATGTCGCTTTAACCCTTCTGCTACCAGGCCCTGTGCTCCACTTTTACACTCAGGTGGTCAGACCATCCTTGCAATTTTTTCTTTGCTTTTTTGTTTTTCACTTATAGCTTTCAGAATTTGTAAAAGACCCCCTAAAACATATATTTTCTGAAAGCACATAACCAGTAGAATACATTTTTTTTTACAAAATTCCTACTAAATATAAAAGCTTAACCTGTATTGAGTTAATAAATAACAAATATTTGTAACTTTTAAATTGTGCCTTTTTGCAAAATGGTGAAAATTTAACAGACGCAAAAGTGTAAATATCCAAATTTCACTAAAAATCTGACGGTTTTAATTTTTCCCTTGCAGCTTTCAGAATGTGTGAAAGACCCCCAAAACCATATATTTTCTGAAAGCAAATTACCTCTACAATAATAAAGAAGGTACTAATGATTTTTTAGACCCCGTGGTATTTGCGCAAATGTTTATCAACCTATATGTTCGCAAAAAATACACTAAAACCATTATTAGCAGATAAAATCACAGCTAATTTTACAAAATTCCTGCTAAATCCCTACTAAATATGAAACCTTAAATGTATGGAGTTAAAAAATAAAAAATAACAAACAATTTAAATATTTACATTGCGCCTTTTTGCAAAATGGTGAAAATTGAACGTACGCAAAAATATAAATATCCAAATTTCTCTAAAAATCTGAAGTTTTAATTTTTCCCCTACAGCTTTCTGAATTTGTGAAATACCGCCAAAACCATATATTTTCTGAAACCATATGACCTCTAGAATAAAAAGAATGTGCTATAGATTTATTTAGACCCTGCGGTATTTGCGCAAATGTTTATCAAACATATATATTTGCAAAAAATACGCTAAAACCATAATTAGCAGATAAAAACACAGCAAATTTTACAAAATTCCTGCTAAATTCCTACTATATATAAAAGCTTAACCCATATGGAGTTAATAAATAACAAAAAATTTTAATTTTTACATTGCACATTTTGCAGTGCACGTACGCAAAAATACACTACAACCTTTATTAGCAGATGACAGCACACAATTTTACAAAATTCCTGCTAAATTCCTGCTAAATATAAAAGCTTATCCTGTGTTGAGTTAATAAATGACAAATATTTGTAAATTTTAGTTGCGCCTTTTTGCAAAATGGTGAAAATCGAACGTACCCAAAAATTTCTCTAAAAATCTGGAGGTTTTCATTTTTCACTTACAGCTTTCAGGGTTTGTAAAAGACCCCCCCAACCATATATTTTCTGAAAAGCATGTGACCTTTGGAATAAAAAGAAGGTGCTGCTGATTTTTTAGGCCCTGCGATATTTTCTCAAATGTTTATCAAAGCAATATTTTCGCTAAAAATACACTAAAATCATTAACAGTGGATTCATACATGGTAAAATGTACAAAATTCCTGCTAAATTCCTAGCAAATATAAAGGTTAAAACTGCATTGAGTTAATAAATAACAAATATTTGTACATTTTAAATTGTATCTTTTTGTGAAAAGGTATGCAAAACTGTAAATAAAAACAATTTACTCTAAAAATCCATAGCTTATCATTTTTCACTTACAGCTTTCAGAATTTGAAAAGACCCCTCAAACTAGACATTTTCTGAAAGCACATGACCTGTAGAATAAAAAAAAGTGCTACTGATTTTTTTGGGCCCTGCAATAATTGCGCAAATGTTCCTCATATCGCTATTTTCACTAAAAATACACCAAAATCATTAATAGTGCACATAAACACAACATAACTTATACAATTTCTGCTAAATGGCTACTAAAGCATTGTTCACATGTGGCATACTAAAGTGTGTGCAAATGGAGGGTCATGTTTACCCACACAGGGATGCACAGATGTTCCATGCATCCCCGTACAGGCAGTCCCATTTATGTCAATTGGGATGCAACGGCTGTACAGGCATAGCTGCTGTTCCCAATCTGACATCCGTGTGGGTGTGCGTACATGACCCCGAATGGGACTGCCTGCACAGAGATGCACGGAACACCTGGGTGTCCCCGTGAAGGTATGCTGTGTATGCCCTGTGTGAACAAGGCCTTAGGCCCCTTTCACACAAGCAGACCGCTCGGTTCTGCCTGTCCATTTTTCAGATGGGCCCAATCGGACCACGCATTGTTCTTTATGGAGAGGCTGATGTAAATGGAAATGTGTCCGTTTACAACCGCCTGCATCCGATCCAGTCCAGTCCGCTAAAAACAGACGGATGGGGATCCAATTGCCCATCCATCTAGCAGATCGGATCGGATGGTATCCGATGGAATTGGACAGGCAGTCCGCTTCCATCCGACAACCCCATAGAGAACATCGGGCTGTTTCCAAGTCCACTCTGCATCAGCGGAGCGAACACGGACCTGTCATCCATCTGCTCAGTGGGGATCAGCAGACAGATCCCCCGCTGAGCAGGCGGATCTGCCTGACAGAGTCCGCTCTGTGTGAAAGGGTATTACCAGGAGCGTCACGTTGACTACATGTTTTGCGGTGTTCGCTTTGTCAAGTCACTTGACTTGACAAAGCGAACACCGCGAAACATGACGTCAACGTGACTTGACAAAGCGAACACCGCGAAACATGTAGTCAACGCGACGGGACCAGCCTCTCCCCACCAGCCGCACTTCCAGCCTGAAGCGATTTGCTCACCACGGAACCGGCCCACACTACCCGGCGAGTGACGTCATTGCGGGTAGTGCCATCCATCACATCCATCCTCCTATCAGGTCTGTCCAGCCACGACACCGGAGGCCGTCACTCCCGGACCCCATCAGCCACCCAGCATGTCCTGGTGAGTTCCCTCCCGCCACTCTGACGGCACCTACGGTCCAGTCCTTCCACAACCACCCCCACAGCCTCAGCCATACCATCCTCCCTGGCAGGCTAGGAGAGACCCCTCCATTCTGGACTACCATGTTCTGGTTCCTATGCAGTGATCAGTTTTGCTTCAATATGTAAGTGCTGTTTTTTAATTCATAATTAGAGTTGAGCGAACCTCTGGAAGTTCGGGTTCTGCTGGTCCGTCCGAACTTCGGGACAAAGTCCGGGTCCGGGTCCGGACGGAACCCGAACGATCGCACGGACAACGAACCCCATTGAAATCAATGGGGACCCGAACTTTTATGCACAAAAATGGCTGTAACAAAGTCCTGGAAAGCCCCAGAGGGCTGCAAAAGGAAGTAAAATGGGGGTAAGGGTAGGGCAAGTGCCCTACAAAAAAATGGGGACAGGGAAATAACTGTAAATATTTTTAAAAAAATAAAAACATAAAAAAAGCAAAAATGGAGGTGAATGTGGATCATCTTCAAACTGTGTCTGAAAAGTATTAATTAATGGTAGAAGCCATATAACTGTTCTAAAATCATCTTCAAACTAGGGCAAGTGCCCTACAAATAAATGGGGATAGGGAAAA
>BLSH010244386.1:280027-294566 GCA_018402905.1 Glandirana rugosa
GTCTCGTGAAAAAAGTTAAACCGTAACGCGACGAAATTGACGATTAAACGCGTAAGTACGTTACGACATGGGTTTGATTTAAACACAGGAAAAAAGGGTGTTTATCTCGAAAGAAAACCACCATAAACAAGTGGAGACGCGAAAAATAAAAAACGCTATATATGCTGTTTTCTTGCTTTTAAAACTTTTTTTTACTATAAAAGATGAAAAACAATAATCTTTTTATGTTATTCGATTTAGGATCAGTATGTAAAAACGGTTTTACGTAGGTCGGTGTACAGAGCCCATTTTTTTCAGTTAATCGCATATAAATAACCAAACGCTGTACTGCCCTTCCATAATAGCACCTCAGGAAATAAGATAGGCAGTCATAAAATAAAAGCTGCATAAATTCCAGAAAATGTACCCTAGTTTGTAGACGCTATAACTTGTGCGCAAACCAATAAATATACGCTAATTGACTTTTTTTACCCGAGACATGTGGCTGGATGCATTTTGGCAAAAATGTATGACTAGGATTTAGCTTATTGTATTTTTCTAATAACAAAAAGTAGAAAATATCATTTTTTTTCAAAATTTTCGTTCTTTTGTCGTATATATCGCAAAAAATAAAAAGCGCAGAGGTGAACAAATACCACCAAAAGAAAGCTCTATTTGTGGGAAAAAAGGACACAAATTTAGTTTGGGTACAGCATTGCATGAATGCGCAAATTAGCAGTTAAAGCAGCGCAATGCCAAATTGAAAAAAGTGCTCTGGTCCTAACATCGGAAATCCTTCTGGGGCTGAATTGGTTAAGGGTTAATCCTCCATCTCCACTTGGTTACTATCAATCACAGCACAACCCTATAAAAATATAGACAGATTATCAGACTTTCCTTAAAACACAAATTTATTGTAATATATAAGAAAACAAACTCACATTGCACAGGGTGATGGATCGCCTGTAATACTGTCTATATTGCTTTTCCGATGTCTCCATACAGTACTGTGTATTGCATTCAGATTGATTCACCTTCCTCAGAGCTATTGTATTCCGACAGTGGATGGACTTTCCTGCAGTCAGAATACACTGATCAACATTGCAGGCTGTAGCCTGCAGTGCTGATCAGCAGGGAAAATCCGACAGGGCAGTTGTACAGAAGTCAATCAGTAAATCGACTTCTGTTTAACCTCCCTGCCCATACATGGATTTAAATTTGACCAGTCCCAGCTCACACTCCACCTTACGTGTTTTATCCATTCTACTTCATCAGAGGGTGGAGGTGAATCGTTTCCCAGGGGAAACCTCATGCAGACCCATTCAGGACCGGGAAAAGAAATGCTGATCCTCCCACCACCGAGTGTCTCTCCTCCCACCCACTGTTACTTGGAGACCAATGCACATTCTAGCCTCCCATGTATACTAAGTTGCATTGCACAATTGTATTCTATGTGGCCATTACTACATAAATCATAAAAGTGGGTTGATGGAGGTATAGGCAGTCCAACTCGAGCCACCGAGCAAGAACAGGGGAACAGATACAGTTCTTGCCATAATTACACCCTCCTTGCACCTCTCCCTCTTACCCTGTCTTTTACTGTATGCAATATTCTTTACACTTTCAATAAAAAATGTTTATGGAAAAAAAAATCTTAAAAGTGGAAATTTCACCCTAAACAACTAAAAAATTACAGAAGGGGAACTCCTTATTGCAACTCAAACATCTATAAAAAAAATAAATAAAATATATGTAAATAAATATATAAAAAATCTCACCTATGCTGAGTCCACGTCTATGAAAAAATAATATAAACCCATATGTAAAAATATATAAAATATGTAAATAAAATTATATATAACCCATTTTTATAAAACAAATTTTTATTGAAAATTTCCAATCCTTTTTTTAAAAAAGGGGATGTAGGTCCTCTATAGAAAGAAGGGAGTGGTAACTACCAACTGCTGCAATATTCATAAATAAATATATAACCACAAAGTCCTAAACCAATCTTTTAACTAGAGACATCCTCATAGGTCTATATAGTAAAATGATACATCATACTAAAAACTGCCAAAACATCATTAATAAAACAACACAATAGGGACCCAAAATGGGTAAAATTTTGGGGCCTAGAGAAGGCTAAGAGACATTTGAGGGTTGGCAATTTTATCAGATAGCTTAGCCAATGAGAATCCTGCTGGATGTATGAGGATGTTACATTTTTAACAGGTGGTCTATGTTTAAAAATTGGATGCATTGTATAATATTTTGCCATAAATTGTAGGTATGTTTTAGTTAGATTTTGGTAAAGTCTAATTTTACCCAGTTTTTATGCAGGGCTCTGCATAACATATGAGAAGACTGACATTGTTAACATATCATGTGTTTTATGTGATACATGCCCTAAAATACCTCTGTGATTTGTTATGTGTTGGAGAACCATGAACAAAGTAAGGGAGTTAATAGCACGTTGGCTTAGAAATAATCTTTCGGAAGCATCAGACAGTGTTACCTGTGCCTAGTGCAACATGGTGAATAATCTTGCAGGTAATGCATCATGCACACTGGACATTTAGCCCCATTGCATTAGGCTCCTGCATTAGATGTGGGCGGAAAGCGCAGACACACTGTCCAGCCTGGCTGACAACAGCCTTTAAACCCACGAAGGGCTGACAGCTGCTGTGACTGGACAGGGATAAAAGATGCACTGAGTGGTACTTATATTTAGGGCAGAATGTGCCCAGGAACAAATGCTTATAATGCAAGCAGTCTGTGTTCCTTTCTGAATGAATACTGCCCTAAACACTACTACAGCTCAGTGCATCCTCTAGCCCCATCGAGCTCCCAGTCTTTACAAGTGGCCGGCAGCAGGGTTAGATGACACACCTGTGATTTCTGCCTGTACCTAAATACTAGAACCTCAAACACCGGGGTTAAACACTCAATGAGCTTAAAGGATAAGTTCACCTTATTTTTTCTAAATTCCAGCTCCCCTATGTACCAATATAGCATTTATGTACTTTTTTTTGCAAAAATATCAAAGCTTTCCATAAAATCTACAGACACTTACCTTATTGTCCTCCATCCATGTTTTCATGTGACAACACTGAAGAAATGACACTTTGCTACAATGTAATGTAGTGAGTAATGTACAGCTTGTATAACAGTGTAAATTTGCTCTCCCCTCAAAATAACTCAACACACAGCCATTAATGTCTAAACCGTTGGCAACAAAAGTGAGCATGCCCAAATTGGGCCCAATTAGCCATTTTCCCTCCCCGGTGTCATGTGACTTATTAGTGCTACAAGGTCTCAGGTGTGAATGGGGAGCAGGTGTGTTAAATTTGGTGTCATCGCTCTCACTCACCCATACTGGCCACTGGAAGTTCCACATGGCACCTCATGGCAAAGAACTCTGAGTATCTTAAAAAAAGAATTCCTGCTCTACATAAAGATGGCTTAGGCTATAAAAAGATTACCAAGACCCTGAAAATGAGCTGCAGCACAGTGGCCAAGACCATACAGCGGTAAACCGGGACAGGTTCCACTCAGAACAGGCCTCACCATGGTCGACCAAAGAAGTTGAGTGTATGTGTTCAGCGTCATATCCAGAGGTTGTATTTGGGAAATAGATGTATGAGTGCTGCCAGCATTGCTGCAGAGGTTGAAGGGATGGGGATGTCAGCCTGTCAATGCTCAGACCATATGCCGCACACTGCATCAAATTGGTCTGTGTGGCTTTTGTCCCAGAAGGAAGCCTCTTCTAAAGGTGATGCACAAGAAAGCCCGCAAACAGTTTGCTGAAGACAAACAGACTAAGGACATGGATTACTGGAACCATGTCCTGTGGTCTGATGAGACCAAGATAAACTTATTTGGTTCAGATGGTGTCAAGCATGTGTTGCTGCATCCAGGTGAGGAGTACAAAGACAAGTGCGTCTTGCCTACAGTCAAGCATGGTGGGGGGGGGTGTCATGGTCTGGGGCTGCATGAGTGCTGTCGGCACTGGGAAGCTACAGTTCATTGAGGGAACCATGAAAGCTAACATGTACTGTGACATACTGAAGCAGAACATGATCCCTTTGGAGACTGGGCTTTAGGGTAGTATTCCAACATGATAACGACCCCAAACACACCTCCAAGATGACCGCTGCCTTGCTAAAGAAGCTGAGGGTAAAGGTGATGGATTGGCCAAGCATGTCTCCAGACCTTAACCCTACTGAGCATCTGTGGGGTATTCTCAAATGGAAGGTGGAGGAGCGCAAGATCTCTAACATCCACCAGCTCCGTGATGTCATCATGGAGGAGTGGAAGAGGGCTCCAGTGGAGGGTTAAGGCATTGCTGAAAAATAATGGTGATCACACAAAATATTAACACTTTGGACTCAATTTGGACATTTTCACTTAGGGGTGTACTCACTTTTGTTGCCAGCGGTTTAGACATTAATGGCTGTGTGTTCAGTTATTTTGAGGGGACAGCAAATTGACACTGTTATAAAAGCTGTGCACTCACTACTTTACATTGTAGCAAAGTGTCATTTCTTTAGTGTTGTCACATGAAAAGATAGAATAAAACATTTACAAAAATGTGAGTGGTGTACTCCCGGATGGTACTGCTGGCTGGTACTGCTGGATGGTTACTGCTGGATGGTACTGCTGGCACTGCTGGCTTGTATTGCTGTCTGGTACTGCTGGGGGTACTGCCGGATGGTACTACTGGATGGTTCTGCTGGCACTGCTGGGTATATTACTGGCTGATACTGCTGGGGGTACTGCTGGATGGTGCTGCTGGATCCTACTGCTGACTGGTATTGCTGGGGGTACTGCTGGATGGTACTGCTGGGGGTACTACCAGATGGTACTGCTGGCTGGTACTGCTGGCTGGCACTGCTGGATGGTGCTGCTGGATGGCACTGCTGGCTGGTTCTGCTGGGGGTGCTGCTAGCATGGTACTGCTGGAGGTACTGCAGGCTGGTACCGCTGGTTGGTAGTGCCGGATGGTACTGCTGGCACTGCTAGGGGTACTGCTGGCTGGTACTGCTGGGGGATACTGCTGGATGGTGCTGCTGGATGGTACTGCTAGCTAGTACTGCTGGGGGTACTGCTGGATGGTACTGATGGGGGTACTGCCAGATGGTACTGCTGGCTAGTACTGCTGAGGGTACTGCTGGGGGTACTGCCAGATGGTACTGCTGGCTGGTACTGCTGGGAGTACGGCTGGCTGGTACTGCCGGATGTTACTGCAGGGGGTACTGCTGGATGGTACTGATGACTGGTACTGCTGGCTGGTACTGCCGGATAGTACTGCTGGTTGGTACTGCTGGGAGTACTGCTGGGGATACTTTGGGGCAATTGCTGTGTGTAGGGCGGTCCATTCAGGTGGATGGTCTGCCCTATGTGTGAAGAGTGAAAATGCCCCAAAACGCCTCCCCCCTAAAAAAATAAAAGAAAACATGTGGCAATGCGACTTCCTGCTATGCAGAGTTGTGAACGGGGCTTGACAGCTGAGTGTTTCTGTCCACTCCCTTCTATGTACTTGTATAAGGACGGCCATACACTATGCAATCTGATTGTGTATTGTGTATTTAGTGTGAAGGGGGATCACTAATTGATTGCATTTTATTTAAAAAACTTGCACCTGGTAATGGGTGGGTAGGTAGGAGGGTGGATGATTCAAAGTGTGTGCTAATGAGGTCAGATGGTCAACTCCTTCCTGTGTCATGACCTACAGTCTACCCAGGGAGTAATACAGAAGCAATAGATACGTTTGGCAACTTGATTGGAGGGCAGTAAGGTGTCCGTAAATTTTATGGAAAGCGTTGATATTTTTGCAAAAAAAATACATGAATGCTATTTGGTACATGGGGGAGCTGGAATTTAGAAAAATAAAGGTGAACAAAATGAACTTATCCTTTAAAGTGTATAATGGGAGCTATATAGTTAACTTGCTATAGCAGTCACAGTTTTATCCCACTGCCAGTGATTGATGAAAAAAAGAAGCCCAACAGTTTCTAGAAGACAACAATGTGTCTTGTGTAATGTTAGTTCCATACCAGACCTAGGGCACCCCCTTCTTTGGGTCTCCAGACACATGCTCTGGTTCAATTCAAGTCATCAGACAAGGAGAGGAATTTATGTGATGTCTCTCTTTCAATCCTGCTCAGACAGTCCCACGTGTCCTACCTTACAAGCAGTAGGAGTGCTCTCCAGTAAAGTCTGATCTCGCCAAGCATCAAAATCACACATCACAACCACCCAGGGAGAAGGTTCTCGGTCTCTTTGCGTCTTTAAGTTCTCATCCAATTGTGGTCAGCTATGGCAAGGATCCAGGGCCGGGACAAGGGGTGGACATGAGTCGCAGCTGCCCAGGACTTCAAGAATCTCTGCCAGAAGTTCTAATGGTGCTCACAGTATCCCTGCCAAGAGTTTCTGATTTCTTACTCTCAGAATCTCTGCCAGGACCCCTGTGGACTATGACTTCCAGAAGGCTCAGTGGGCTGAAGTAATTGCCCCTTTTAAGATGGGGGAGCCCCAAAAGTGTATTTTGGCCCAAAATTTAAAGGGAAAATTCTGGCATGACTCAGAGTAAGATGGCTGCTAGTTGTCTGACCCAAGAGCCCGTGGAATGTGGAATAGCCAGCTGTATGACTTTGTTTGCCAAGCCAGCATGCACAGCACACCAGAGTGAGGAAAATGAGTGATAGATTTGTAAACATATAACAACTGTAGTGCTTGGGGTAAAACTTCTCCTTCTGTCTGCTTTGCAATATAGCTTTCACTCACTGTCTAGTACAGTGGTTCTCAACTTCGGTCCTCGGGACCCCCTAACATGCCAGGTTTGCAGGATAACTGAAATATATCACAGGTGATATAATTTGCTGCTCAGTGATTGCAGTATTCTAGTCTGCATCCCCCCAAGGTAATACTTAAAATCTGGCCTGTTTGTGGGTCCCGAGGACAGGAGTTGAGAACCACTGGTCTAGTAGATATATGGAATGTCCTGTGCAGAAAAAACATTGTGACTTTGCTGTGTATGTGTTCTGGAGACACCAGAGGAACATTTTTTGGTACATCATTGGTGTGGTGGCTGCTTGCTGTTTCCAGCATCAAAAAATTCTGTATGGTTGTTACACAATACACAAATTTATACAGACCTCTAGCATCTGGAGTTCTACCCTTTGATCAGCCTTTTACCCATATATAGTGCTGGCAGTGGAGATGAGCTCAGGCATCCTGCTAACCCATCCCAGTATGTGGGGAGCTGAGTGCTAGTGAAGGGGCCAAGCATCACACCCCTTCACTACCAGAGTAGTCATCACCCTTGCCTGTCATCCAGTGGCGGCTGGTGAAGCTTTAGGATGGGGGGGCGCCAGGCCCCGCCCTTCCTTTTTGACCCATCCCACTTCTCATAAGCCCCATCCCTTATTGAATCCACCCACTCCGCCCCCTGTATTCCACATATTGTGTCAGGAGTACACAGCTCAGCATCACAGTATACAGTATACAGCTCAGCATCACAGGTGGGGTATATTGCAGCCAGTAACACAGTATGCAGCCAGTAAACAGGTATTGCACTCTTTTCTTGCTGCCCCCTGCAAAGTGCTGCCCTAGGCCTGGGCCTTGTTGGCCTAGGCCAAGATACAGCGTTGCAGCCAGTACACAGGTATTGTCAGTACACAGGTATTGTAGCCGGCCAGTACACAGGTATTATCAGTACACAGGTATTGCAGCCAGCCAGTACACAGGTATTGTAGCCAGCCAGTACACAGGTATTGCAGCCAGCCAGTACACAGGTAATGCAGCCAGCCAGTACACAGGTATTGCAGCCAGCCAGTACACAGGTATTGCAGCCAGCCAGTACACAGGTATTGTCATAGAATGCATTAAGGTGAAAAACCTTGAGACTTTACAACCCCTTTAATGAAAGACCAAAACAGTCTAGCTGGCCATAGATGGATTTTACATGCAATTATTGCTAGCAGCTATTATATGTTCTCCTGGCGGGGAGGGCTCCATGGGGCTCCCTCCCAGGGCTGCAAATAAGGGTGTACAATCGGGCCTCCTGTAGGAGGCTCAGCCCCGTTACTTATCAGGGGGTCCAGCCAGCAGCTTCAGACTTCATATACAAGATAACTATCCCTTTTTTATGGCAGATGGGCAGGGTCAGGGGAAGGGTCAAGGGTGGGTCAGGGGTGAAGTCAAGGGTGGGCTTTTGAGGGCCCCATCAGATAGGCTGTAAGGGGCCCCATGATTTCTAACAGAGGCCCCGGTAAGCCCTATTCCTTTGATACCCTATGCATGTACCCCTTTAAGAGATTTCAGACCAAAGTAAGAAAAACAAACAATGTCCTTTACTGAGGTAGTTGCAGATAGCAGTACAGTTCACAAGACAATTCCATATATCCCTGTACAGAGTACTTCTACATCTCCCACTAAGTGTGCATACCTTAGGCAGGAAGCAAGTTCATAAAGCATTTCTTATAAGGCAAAAGTCAATTTAGGCAATAAATCCACAAGAGTTAGTGCAAGTCTCTAGAGTCCATGCATTGGTAATATACCATAAAGGTAATAAGTCCAAGATCAGTTGCTATACGTCCATAAGTGTCTAGCTCCAGCAGGAACCCCAACTGTGCTCCCATCAGCCCCCCCCCCCCTTCCCGCAAAGGGGGTTTTCACTCAGGCTACATTTTGTCAGTAGTTCCAGGAGGCACTCCTTAGTGAGTCCTTCTATATGGTTTGACCTATAGGGAGAAGTTACCTCACTAAATGACAAGAAAAATGTTAACCCTTCCTGCGTGGTTATCTCCAGCTCACAGATCAACCTGAGGATACAGTGCAGCATTAAGACAATGTAGCATTTTGCACCTGACTGGCCTAACTAACAGGAGGGCAGGACCACATCAGGAAAAATAGGAACACAGAAAGAAAGATAGTCATATTAACTCTCTTGTAGGCACCTGCCTACATGTTCAGAGGATGCCCAAGTTCATCTCTGATTGGCACGCCAAGGAGTCTTAGGGTCCTTTCACACGAGTTTTGACGGGCTCCGCTGCTCAGCAGGGATCCATCCGTTTATCCTCGCAGAGACTGTCCTGTCACAGCTCCATTCTGCTCTATGGAGAATCGGATGAACACGGACCGTCTGTCCGTGTTCATCCGATCCGATCCGCCAGACGGATGGAAAATGGGGTTTCCATCCGTCTGTTTTTGGCGGATCGGAGCGGATTGGGTGTCAGCAGACATGTCACCGCTGACATCCGTCGTTCCATAGAGAGCAATGGAGCGTCCATTTGGGTCCGCCTGAAAAACTGACAGGCGGACCCGAATGATCCTCCCGTGTGAAAGGGGCCTTAATTATATTGCTATATTATACACCTAATTAATGGATGATTGCATTTTCCACAGTTCATTTATCTACTACACAGTTGTTGAAAGCTATTGTTAAGAAAGAAGAAGATTCAACTCAGGCGATCAAGTCAATATATACAGTACAACGTATCTATGTACAGATTTTACATTGGCCTTTCTGTGTGAAGCTTCTATAATTAATGCTAGATTATTGTTCATATTTGCATTACTTTTTTTATACTAGTGTAGCGTTAGTTTTATTTTATTACACATTGTGAAAGACAGGTATGACAATCTTGCTGGATCCTGATAGCCACTTGTGCAGGTCAGTCTGGTTGACACTCAGAAACTGCAAACCCACTTAATAGGGGTTGTCTATATCCATGGGGATACCTATATATCAGTGGTTCTCAACTCCTGTCCTCAGGACCCACTAACAGGCCAGGTTTGCAGGATAACTGAAATACATTACAGGTAATATCATTTTCTGCTCAGCGATTGCAGCATTCTAGTCTGCATCTCCCCAAGGTAATACTTAAAATCTGGCCTGTTGGTGGGTCCTATGGTCAGGAGTTGAGAACCACTGCTATATATAGTACTATATTGGGGCATGATTTCCCCTTTTCTGGGGCTTGTGAGGAAAGGTTCACAGGACTGGCCAATGGAATCCATAAAAGCTCAAATTCTTGACACGCCTAAACGTGTGCAAAACACGACTTTGGGTGCTTTTTTAAGCAGCTTTTCTCCTGCCAGGAGAAAAGGTGTTTAGGGGAGCTCAGTGTGCATGAGGCCTAAGGCTCCATGCACACTGTATCTCAAAAACGACCGTTTTTGGTAGTTTTGGTGTTTTTTTTAACAGCCCAAAAATACCACTTTATTTTATCCTATGTGTCCATGCACAAAAACGCCGTTAAACGCCGCTAAACGCTGCTTACAAAACACTGCAAATAGAATGTTTTGTAAGCAGCGTCTCCTGCCCGATGCTGAAAGAGCCCTATAGCGGCCAGTGTGTATGGAGCCTTAATGTAGCCTCATATAACATGTTGTGAAACATATTGAAAAGTTGCAACAAAATGTTCATCTCAAAAAGCTACCTGTGTGTGAAACTAATATGCATTCAATCGTAATGCGATGTTTCCATCTAGTGGTACAGTGTAGAACTTCAGGTAAAATCTTACAGCTGACAGTATTAAAATGGTTGGAAATGGTTGCAAAGGCAGGACAGTTTTTACATTAAGGCCCCTTTCACACATGCTGTCCGATCAGGTCCGCCTGCCCGTTTTTCAGGCGGACCTGATCGGATGCTCCATTAAACTCTATGGAGTGACGGATGTTAGCGGTGGCATGTCCGCAGACATCTGCGGATATGCGAACGATCCTATCCAGTCCAGACAGATAGAGACCCTATTTTCCATCCGTCTGGTGGATCGGATCAGATGAAATCTGATGAAAATGGACAGGGGGCTCTGTTTTCATCCAATCTCCCCACAGAGGAGAGTGGGGATTAGACAGGTCCATCTCTGCACTGTGAGTGGAAATGAACTTGTCATCCGCCTGCTCAGCGGAGATCAACGAATGGATCCCCACTAAGCAAGTGGAGTCCATCAAAACAGACATGCCCTGTGTGAAAGGAGCCTAATGCATTCCCTGTATTGAGGTTAAAAATGTCCTCTCTTGTAGTTACCTGAGTCCTATTTCGATCCAGTGCTCTGTTTGTTTGCAGCGGTGCTCTCCTCTCTCTCTCCTCACAGGACACTGAGGAAGCAGCAAGTGCCATTGGTTTCTGCTGCTGTCAGTCAAATCCTGTGATGAGGGAGCTGGGTGTGGGGCAGAGCCATGATGTGTGTATTTATGGATGCACACAGCTTGGCTTGGGAGTGGGACCGCAGCTGCTTCCTATGGGGGTGCACTTACAGGGCCGGCTCTACCATTAGGCGGAGTAGGCGGCCGCCTAGGGCGCACTGCCACCTAGGGGCGCCTGGCCACTGTTGATCTGTCACTGGCTGCTCTGCATTGATTCATGTAAAAACTGACACTGTCTGACTGAGGTAGTGAGATTGTATTATCACAAGCCATTTGCAAATGTTTATAGAAATAGTGACTGATCTGCCAAATACCCGCCCTCCACCCCCCATGAGGCTGTATTTGATGGGCACAGGTGACGCTGTATTTGATGGGCACAGGTAAAGCTGTATTTGATGGGCAGGTGAGGCTGTATTGATTGGCACAAGTGAAGCTGTATTTGATGGGCACAGATGAGGCTGTATTTATTGGCGCTGGTGAAGCTGTATTTGATGGGTGCTGGTGAGGCTGCATTTTATTGGTGCTGATCAGGCTGCAATTCATTGGCGCTGATCAGGCTTGGCAGGGAGAAGGGGGTGGAGTCATGGGTGGAGCCAAGGGGGCGGCAAAATGAGGTTTCGCCTAGGGTGTCAAAAATCCTTGCACCAGCCCTGTGCACTTAGAAGAGGAGTAGCTGAGAGCACCAGTGCCCGAACCCAGAAGAGAATATTTTGGCTGTTCTGTGCAATACCATTGCACAAAGCAGGTAAGTATAATATAATATGTTTATTTTTTTTTTAAATATATCATTTATGACTGCTTTAAATATGCTTTTTTCATAATAAATGCATGCATGCATGAGTGTAAGTATAACAATTGTAGGTATGTATTAACTGTAAGGGTAGGGGTTGGGTTATTATAGTGGTTCTAAATGTTGAAGGTTTTTACCTTCATGCATTCTATGCATGAAGGTAAAAAACCTTCTGTGTGCAGCAGCTCCCCCCCCCCGCCCAATACTTACCTGAGCCCCCGCTGATCCAGTGATGTTCACAATAGCCTCAGATGTATGAGGACTCTCCTTCCTCATTGACTGAGACAGCAGCTGGAGAGCCCATTGGCTCCCACTGCTGTCAGTCTCTGCCATTGAGGAGAGAGAGGGGGGCAATCTGTGGATTTATGTGCCTTATGGACGCATAGAGCAATGGCTTGGAAGCAAACATGCAGTGGTTTCCTCAGGGCAAGCAGCTTTCTCTGGGGGCACTGCTCAAGGGGGAGGAACCAGGAGCTCCAGTGGGGGACCTGAAAAGAAATGGATCGTTGCTGCTCTGTGCAAAACCAATGCACATAGCAGGTAAGTATAACATGTTTGTTATTAAAAAAAAAAAAAAAAGACGTAGCTTTAATATCACGTTAAGCTTGTAGTTGAGGTAACTGTGTTGATGTAGCTAGCAAGTACTGTCCCGATCAGTGAAAGTGAACATAGTAAGAAGAAACTGCAAAGAGAGAAAGAGAGTGGATAGTTACATTTTGGAAGGTTCTGCCCAAGGGTGTGCACATATGTCCATGGGAGCATTGTAGAAAGGGAGCAAAAGCTCAGGGCAAGCAGTAAAGGAAGTTAAAAAAGTAGGTTTTAGGTATTAGATATTTCAGGAAAATATCTCATTATGGCCACTAAATGAAGCAGACAAATATAGGCAGTAATCATATAAGACAAAATATTGGGAAAATTGAGAGATGACCAGAGAGTGAATTAGAAGCTTTGTAGTGTCATTGGTTAGGAAGGGGTATACCTTGGAGATATTACGGAGGTTGAGGTGGCAAGCTTTGGACAGTGATTGGATGCGGGGTTGATAGGATAGTTCAGGATTACACCTAGGACCTTGGCATGGGGGTACGGGTTGATAGTTGAGCCGTTGATTTTGACAGAGAAATCAGGGGATGAGGCATGTGGGGGAGGAAATATTATGAGCTTGGTTTTGGATACATTGAGTTTGAGGAAGTGGTGATATCCAGGCTGATATGTCTGCTAGTAAATTAGTGATGCATCAGGAGACTGATAGAGTGAGTTGAGGGGTAGAGAGATATATTTGGGTGTCATCTGCATAGAAATGGTATTGAAAGCCATGGGAGGCAAGATTTTCAGTAAGATGGCCACTCAGTCGGTTGTAGATCAGATGTTCAAGGAGTTTGGAGGGAAAGGGAAGAAAGGAGATGGGGTATAGGTTGTTAAGATTGGTGGGGTGCAGTGAGGGCTTTTAAGGATGGGGATGACTAGTGCATGTTTTAGAGAGTTGGGGAAGACGCCGGAAGAGAGGGAGAGACTGAAGATGTGAATTATAGTGTAGAATAGAGCCAGAGGGTGGCTGTAGCATTTGCAAGGGAACAAGATCCAGGGGGCAGGTGGTTATGTGGGTGTTAGAAAAAAGTCTAGCAACCTCAGCAATAGTAGCAGGGTTGAATGAGGGACGTAGTGATTGTACCTGTGGATAAGGGGTGTTAATTGGGGGAGAGATCTGGAGTTCTCCTCACAAATTGTAGCAATCTTATATTTAAGTGATTGGCGATCTCCTAGGCAGTGAGTGAGTTAGTGGGTGGAGGCAGTGGAGGAAGTAGAGAGTTGAAGGTAGAGAAAAGTTGACAGGGACGGGATGAGAAAGTGTTAATGAAAGTGATGAAATAGGTCTGCTTGAGTATTTTTGGAGGGCAGCTTTTATATTGGTTGAAGTCTTTCTGGGACTTAGTCGTATGTTACAGGCACTCAAGAGCGCAGAGACTTCTGGTGTCATCTGGTTCTCAAGGTTGTAGAGGTCAGGACTAGAGTTGAGCAAACTTCTGGAAGTCCGGGCTCTCCTGGTTCGGAGGAACTTCGGGACAAAGTCCGGGTTCAGGTCCGGACAGAACCCGAACTTTGTCCCGGACCCTGAACCCCATTGAAATCAATGGGGACCCGAACTTTTAGGCACAAAAATGGCTGTAAAAAAGTCCTGGAAAGTCCTAGAGGTCTGCAAAAGGAAGGAAATGGGGGTAAGGGTGGGACAAGTGCCCTACAAAGAAATGGGGACAGGGAAATAACTAAAAGCATTTTTTTTAAAATAATTTCATAAAAAAAATCAAAAATGGAGGTGGATGTGGACCATCTTCAAACTGTGTCTGAAAAGTAGAAATATTTGTCCTATGTGAGAATAGGACGACTCACCCACCAGGATATGGGTTCGCCCGGTTTTAGTTAAAGTGTTACACACAGTTTCCAGATGTTTGCAGAACAGTTTGTCCCGGTTTTAGTTAAAGTGTCACACACAGTTTCCAGATGTTTGTAGAACAGTGATATGGGTTCGCCCGGTTTTAGTTAAAATGTTACACACAGTTTCCAGATGTTTGCAGAACAGTAGTTCAGTTTGTCCCGGTTTTAGTTAAAGTGTTACACACA
>BLSH010244386.1:308414-319285 GCA_018402905.1 Glandirana rugosa
GAGATATACTCTCTATACAGTTATCTTTCTTTTATTGGGACTTGATTGAACAGTTTTTACAACATTTTTTTGGTTTGCCTCATTTCATTCCGGTTTCCTTTAAGTGTGTTTATTCGGGCGCTGCAATAATTTTTGGACACATTTTAGAGCAATTGGATCAGTTGTTTTTTTGCGAGCAGCCCACTCATCATATTTCATTTTTCATTTCGTTTTAAAAAATATTACTGCCTAATTATTTGTGTGCGCGGGCTTCCGCTTGTATATTTTCTGTTCTAATGGTACGCCCGATATATTTCTTTCCGCAGGGGCAGGTGACCATATAAACGACATTCTTTGACTCACAAGTACAGAAATGTCTGATGTTATATGTAGCCCCTGTGGTGGTAGAGGAGAAGTTGAGGATCTTCCTATCCTTACAATGATTCAATTTGCAAACTCTACACCTCCTACATGGGTAGAAACCCTTCAAGTTGTGGAAGAAGGATGGTCTCACAGGGGGATCCAGGACGTTAGGTGCAATTTTCTGTCTTAGTGAAGGAGCCCCTCTGAATATCACTTTAGCTTTTTCGGGTAGTAGAGGTCCTAGGACACGGTCACTTCGTAGAACGTCCCAATGTTTCCGGATGATGTTGAGGAACTTTCTATGTTGAGTTGAAAAAGAGGTGAACATTGACCATTTGAAGTGTTGGTCCGCCTCTGTTGAGGGTCTGGGTCGTGTGCAGATTAGATTACGTCTATCCGTGTCTTCGGCCCTTCTGATTTCTTCCTTGATCTCAGATTCATCATAGCCTTTATCCAGGAATCTGTCCTTAAGGACCATGGCCTGGGACCTATAGTCATCTAGGTCAGTACAGTTTCTCCTAATCCTGAGGAATTGACTTCTCGGGACGGATTTTAGCCAGGAGCTATGATGGCAGCTATCGGTAGAGATGTAACCGTTTCTATCCGTCGGCTTGAAGTAGGTACGTGTTTTTAGACCTTCGTCACTCTTGGAAATTTCAAGATCAAGGAAGTGTATGGCCGTATGACTGGCTGTAAACTCCAGTGAGATGCCCCTGTCATTTGCGTTGAGGAGCAAGAAGAAGTTGGCCAGTTCACCTTCTGTACCCTTCCATAGGAGGAGGACATCATCTATGTACCTGGCCCAAAGGACCAGCTGAGGCCACCTATCCACATAGACGACGTCCTCCTCCCACTTGGCCATGAATAAGTTCGCCAGGCTCGGGGCGAACTTGGCGCCCATGGCAACCCCTTTGTCATGTCTGTAAAAGGTGTTGTTAAACCAAAAATAGTTGTGCTTAGTGGCGTACTCTAGTAAGTCCATTAGGTATCGTTTTTGTTGATTGGGGAGAGAGTTATCTGAGGAGAGAAAATGTTCTACCGCTTCCATCCCTCTATCATGGGGGATGTTGGTGTAGAGGGATGCTACATCCGCGGTGGCCATAAGATCAAAATCCTCCCCCCGGATACCTTCTAGTAATTAGATGACGTCCCTTGTATCTTTCAGGAAGGAAGGTGTATTCTTAACTAAAGGTTGTAGGAAGAAATCTATATACTTACCCACCCGGGATGTGATCGAATCGATGCCACTAACTATTGGTCGACCGGGTGGGTTAGTTAGGCTTTTGTGCATTTTTGGAAGGTAGTATAACACAGGAATCCTCGGTGCTTTTGGTACAAGGAAGGCTTTTTCTTTCTTATTCAGAATGCCGTCCTTATACCCGCGGTCCACAATAACCTTTAATTCTTTTTTATATTTATTTGTAGGGTCATTCGGTAATACTTTGTATGTGACATCATCCTGGAGGATACGAGCCATCTCAGCCAGGTAGTCTTCCTTATCCAGGACCACTATCCCGCCCCCCTTACCGGCAGGGCGTATGACCAAATTTTTCTTTTTGCATAGGGATCTGAGACCTTCGCTAAAGTGGTTTCTGGTAGAGGGCCGCTTAATAGGTAAAGAGTCTAGATCTTGGAGGACTAGATCCCTGAAGACCTTGACCGCCGGGGCTACTTGACCCGGGGGATTGTACAAAGAGGGATTGGCTAGGGTCGTATGAATGACCCTAGGGGTGTCAACCCTAATGGGTTTGGCTATTGGGTTGGTCAAAAGATATCTTTGTATATTAACTTTGCGGATGAATTTATGGATGTCTATGAATGTGTTGAATTTGTTCAATGGTTGGGGTGGGGCATGTTTGAGTCCTTTGCTGAGTACCAATTTTTCGTTGTCATCAAGTTGGATCTTACTGAGGTTGAAGATGCCCGAGTCATTTAGTTTCGCTTCCATTTTTTTGGGTCTCCTCCTCCCCCCTCTGGTACCTCTTCTGATTCTGGTTTTCCTCTTCTGTCTTGATATTCCCTTTGAAAATCCGGATGGTTTTCGGGATCCTGGATAGCTTTGGTTATAATTGTATGGGGCACGGTCATGGCCGTTATGGGGATTGGTGTATGAGTATTCATTGGCTGAAGCATCCCTCCCTTCAAGGGGGGCATATCGATTCGAGGTGTGAATCGGAGCCCTGTATGGTCTAGGGGACTGGTAGTGCCTGAATTGGTGGGTGGGATAATTATTCCAATATGGACTATGTGTCCTAGAATGTTCCTCCCTTGGTTCATAGTATGTATGTTGATAAGGGGTAATACAATATCCCCTGTTGGAGGAACGGCCCCTCCCTCTTCCTTGCTTCCAGTCACCCCGCCCCTATGGGAGGGGGAATTATATCCATAGTTTCTGGGTTGCTGTGATATTGGGTGTGGAATTGTTTCTGGTGGTCCTAATGTATTCCTATTCAGTGATGTAGTGTCGTCAGAAGTTGTACTGTCAGTACCACAAGTGGAAGGATCCCCTGGGGGGGTTTCCTTCAATTTCTTCTCCCATTTGAACACAGAGCCTGACCTATAGTCCTCTGTATCCCTAGAGAATTTCTTTTGTTTCTTAATGCGCTGCTCCCTTTCTTCCTTCTCCAAGTGTGTTTGCAAGTTGGAGGAGAGCAGAGCGTATTCATTCCCTTGTCTGTGTGGTGACAGTTTATCTTTAATGTCTCTAATTTCCGTATCTATAGTGACAATTCTCTCCTTTTTCTTCTCAATCATAAATTGTAGAAGCTTTAAGCCTGCATCATTAAAAAAGTTGTGCCAGGAGATGAGGTCCTGTTCACCTTGATGGGGTGCAATCTCCCACCTCAGGCTCCTAGGTACCATTCTGTCCCCTATGTACTAATTGAGAAAGGCCACGTCCCTTGCAGGTGCAGCTCAGAGGTCATTAGGTTCTTTAATCTCATGAAAAGCCCACCAATTTCAGTAACTGTCACAGCCTTTGTGCCTTCACATTTTTGGATCCAATAGCTTGCCGTCAGACTGGACCCGCCTCTGTCAGCAGAGCGCGTCCCGTCTGCAGACCTGCATTTCCGGCTCACTGATGTCCGCCCGTGTGGGCGGATATGACGTCACGCCGGTCCAACCATTCGTATTTACATTATGTCACGGCGCATAAAACTACAGGCTTGCATCTCCCGGCTGCAGCCTGCAGAACCCCGCACAGCCTACAGTGAAATTGGTGTACTTTCTGGACATCCAGATCCAGTCCACAGAGCCACGGACTATCCACTTCCGGGGGAACCGGAAACACTTCTCTGACACTCTCCCAATTCTTCCCAAACTATCACGGATTTTTATACTACACACTATGCTTGATATAATATATCACCCTATGTTTATGATTCGTTCATTATATCTTGGTTGACTCCATGTAACATGAAAATAAATCTGCCCACACCGGAAGTACTTTCCTCTACGCCCACCATGTGTTGGGGGCGGGTACTTAGTATTCCAATTCAAAGGTGCATGACTGCTATATATATCGCAGCAACTCTAGGCATTGGTAACCCCAGATGACGTATTTTTCATACAAAACGCGTCAGTAACCTGCTGCCCTGATTTGCTGCGTTTTTGTGATTTTACAAACCTTTTTACCTTATGCCCAATTGAAGGTTTTTTAACCTCGTTTATAATAAACATACCTCATGTCAAGAGGTTTTTACACTATTTCGAGTTTTTCTCCATCTCTTCCAAACCTACCCACTTTGCGATTTGCTGGTCTACCCCTCTTCACCCACTGCCACTACGGATGAGTGGCAGGATCCCGCTGACATCCACGTCTTTCAAGTAAGACCTACTGTTTCGGCCGGAGTGTGTGACGTTCACTACATAGTGGAGGACGCCCATCCATCCGGAGTTCCAGGATCCATAGGAGCCACCTCCAGAGGAATCCATCCATCCGGAGATCCAGGATCCATAGGAGCCACCATCAGAGGAATCCAAAAGAGAAACTTCACCCAACCCTTGGAGCAACGTGGGATGCATCACTCATCCTTCAAACTATACCTTGGTACCTGGTGAAGGGTCCGATGCTCTACTTTACCTGTGTTCTGGTAAGCCTCCATCCTAACACGACTGGAGAATAATTTATCCTTTATGTGGAACCAATATACTCAGTTTGCCTAAATTTATCTGTGGACTCTGATCCCATCCAACCATTCTTGGGAATTTCTGATTCATACGAACTTTCCCATGGTCGATTATACATATCTGTATGCTTGTTGCTACATTGACTGTTTTGACTAGCCTGGCTGAGCGCTATAGCGTGTGTAATTTCAAATTATGTTAAAAGACTGAGCATATAGAATATTGCCCCAGGTGTGTTATCCACCTCTCATATATTTATGTGTGAAGCTCAGTATATCGTTGTTTTACATTAAGATAAAGTACCTACATCCCTGTTCAATATAGAAATATTTGTCCTATGTGAGAATAGGATGACTCACCCACCAGGGAGAGAGAGAAGGGGGCTATGGGATTTTACATGGTACCAAATTGGACTCACAAACTAGTTGTTTGTATAAAAACAAGTATCTATTCAGTACATACATATATAAAAAAAAAAATTTTTTTTTTTACATTCATTACATCACCATCCCATGTAGCAGGTAATAGTTAAATGTTATTTTTTCACAGTCATTCTACTAGTGCTTCCCGACCAGTTTCGCGGTTATCCCGCTTCTTCAGGAGAATGTACGGTATTAGCTGTGTATTGCTATAATAGACAATAGATATTAGTACATTTTTGACAAAATCATCATATTTAGATACATTTGTCTTATATGCAACACTGTTCACTGTATATGTGTGGCCCACACCAACACTGCCACCTACCTGTGTGTTCAAGCCACTCCATCAAGGCCTATGGTCTGGTGTTCCCCGGGGCGAGCATGGGAGGATGTACTATTGAAATAATATTGATATGTTTATATCCCATTATCACCTCCATATACTATGCTCAATACTTATACTTTGTAATATATTAATCCACTTTTTTATCTTAAAATAGGGGAGATAATTTTATCCCAACAGATAAACTTTTTATAATCTTATAATTAGACTTCCTTTAGGTACTATATCACATAATTATATCCCTTTAGTATAAAGTTGTGCTTACTTCTTATATGAATGACATAGGGTACCGTCCCCTTTTAGACCACGGGACAGATAAACTGTAGCGGGGGAGAGAGAGATGACCCAATCAGTGCAACCTTATCAGTGCCACCTCATCAGTGCCAATCTGTACTGCCTCATCAGTGCCCGTCAGTGTAGCCTCATCAGTGCCCATCAGTGTAGCCACGTCAGTGCCCGTCAGTGAAGGAGAAAATGTACTTTATACAAATTTTTGTGACAGAAACAAAGAAAAAAATTTTTTTTTTTTCAAAATTTTCGGTCTTTTTTTGTTATAGCGCAAAAAATAAAAACCGCAGGGGTGATCAAATACCACCAAAAGAAAGCTCTATTTGTGGGAACAAAATGACAAAAAGTGTGTTTGGGTGCAGCGTCGCACGACCGCGCAATTCTCATTCGAAACGCAACAGCACTGAAAGCTGAAAATTGGTCTGGGCGGGAAGTGTCCTAAGTGCCTGGTATTGAAGTGGTTAATCTATCCCTTTGCAGCTGCTATTACATACCTTGGTAGAGTGTTCAGTCTGTGTCTCTCCCCCGCCATCTGCAGCACTAATGGCTGCCTCCATGCTTTTTATACATCCTCCAGCTGGGAGACGTTCAGCTCGGTCCGGCCGCCTGCTGATGACGTCAGCCCAGCCTTATTGTCCGACGTTGCTTTCGGGCAATCTATGGGGTCTAGTGCGGCGCTGCTCCACAGCGCCATGGGCTCCGGTGGATGCTAGTGGTAGCACCCGGAGTACATTCCATTGCTCAACAGCGCCATGGGCTCCGGTGGATGCTAGTGGTAGCACCCGGAGAACACTTCACTGCTCAACAGTGCCATGGACTCCGGTGGGTATGGGGGGTACTACTCGAAGTGCATGTTGCTGCTCAACAGCGTCATAACCTCCAGTGGACGTTGATGGAACTATCCGGAATACGCAATATGGTTACTGCGATTTTCCTGCAGGTAGGAGGAAGCTTCTAAAACCCATCTGCCCCAGCACACAGAGGGCTGCAACCCTCCGTTGGGACAATCACATGCTCGCCCTGGGAACAATGACCCTACAGTGCCAGGTGTCCATGACCCGGACCCAGGCAGACCCAGTGGTGCCTCCAGCCACACCTATACAGCCTTATATTCCAATTTAACATTGACCTCTATATTTTAACAATACCAACATTTTTTTACAACATGTTTATCACATACCATTGTGTCACAACATGTCCCACATAACATTCTATAACAATTTGTGCGGGTCCTCCCTGTTTTAACCTCTTTAAGCATATATCCATCACCTATCTCGCTGTGTTCTGAACACAGCTCCAGAGTGGTTACACAGTCCACCCTTGTGGGACTAGTAGGGCCCATATATAGACTACATTCACCTTTCCCATATTTTGGAGTGTATTCCTCCTCTATTTTGCATCCATTGCTACAGACCTAGCCATATTGATCAGGTCTATTGCCTTAGATCTGACTCAACAATTATCTTGTCTCTTCCCTTTCAGCTGCAACCTAAAGCACCAAACTAGTTAAAACTGAGTTTGAACAAGACTTGGGTCATCTCTCTCTCCCCCGCTACAGTTTATCTGTCCCGTGGTCTAAAAGGGGACGGTACCCTATGTCATTCATATAAGAAGTAAGCACAACTTTATACTAACGGGATATAATTATGTGATATAGTACCCAAAGGAAGTCTAATTATAAGATTATAAAAAGTTTATCTGTTGGGATAAAATTATCCCCCCTTTTTTAAGATAAAAAAGTGGATTAATATATTACAAAGTATAAGTATTGAGCATAGTATATGGAGGTGATAATGGGACATAAACATATCAATATTATTTCAATAGTACATCCTCCCATGCTCGCCCCGGGGAACACCAGACCATAGGCCTTGATGGAGTGACTTGAACACACAGGTAGGTGGCAGTGTTGGTGTGGGCCACACATATACAGTGAACAGTGTTGCATATAAGACAAATGTAACTAAATATGATGATTTTGTCAAAAATGTACTAATATCTATTGTCTATTATAGCAATACACAGCTAATACCGTGCATTCTCCTGAAGAAGCAAGATAACCGCGAAACTGGTCGGGAAGCACTAGTAGAATGACTGTGAAAAAATAACATTTAACTATTACCCGCTACATGGGATGGTGATGTAATGAATGTAATTTTTTTTTTTTTTTATATATATGTATGTACTGAATAAATACTTGTTTTTATACAAACAACTAGTTTGTGAGTCCAATTTGGTACCATGTAAAATCCCATAGCCCCCTTCTCTCTCCCCTGGTGGGTGAGTCGTCCTATTCTCACATAGGACAAATATTTCTATATTGAACAGGGATGTAGGTACTTTATCTTAATGTAAAACAACGATATACTGAGCTTCACACATAAATATATGAGAGGTGGATAACACACCTGGGGCAATATTCTATATGCTCAGTCTTTTAACATAATTTGAAATTAGTTTGATTTAGTGTGCGGGGATATGATATAAATTGCATAGAAAACAAAAATCCCTAACCTACACAGGATGGATTTACATGGTACCGCGTGGGCAGGGTTTATGGTAGATATACAAACATCATGTACCCCCCAATCCTCCAAAATATTGCATTTCCTGAAGAAATGGACAAGATAATTGTTGAGTCAGATCTAAGGCAATAGACCTGATCAATATGGCTAGGTCTGTAGCAATGGATCCAAAATAGAGGAGGAATACACTCCAAAATATGGGAAAGGTGAATGTAGTCTATATATGGGCCCTACTAGTCCCACGAGGGTGGACTGTGTAACCACTCTGGAGCTGTGTTCAGAACACAGCGAGATAGGTGATGGATATATGCTTAAAGAGGTTAAAACAGGGAGGACCCGCACAAATTGTTATAGAATGTTATGTGGGACATGTTGTGACACAATGGTATGTGATAAACATGTTGTAAAAAAATGTTGGTATTGTTAAAATATAGAGGTCAATGTTAAATTGGAATATAAGGCTGTATAGGTGTGGCTGGAGGCACCACTGGGTCTGCCTGGGTCCGGGTCATGGACACCTGGCACTGTAGGGTCATTGTTCCCAGGGCGAGCATGTGATTGTCCCAACGGAGGGTTGCAGCCCTCTGTGTGCTGGGGCAGATGGGTTTTAGAAGCTTCCTCCTACCGGCAGGAAAATCGCAGTAACCATATTGCGTATTCCGGATAGTTCCATCAACGTCCACTGGAGGTTATGGCGCTGTTGAGCAGCAATATGCACTCCGAGTAGTACCACCAATACCCACCGGAGTCCATGGCGCTGTTGAGCAGTGAAGTGTTCTCCGGGTGCTACCACTAGCATCCACCGGAGCCCATGGCGCTGTGGAGCAGCGCCGCACTAGACCCCATAGATTGCCCGAATAGCAACGTAGCACACCTGCAAGAGCAGGTGTGATAACTTTGGACAATCAGGCTGGGCTGAGGTCATCAGCAGGCGGCCGGACCGAGCTGAACGTCTCCCAGCTGGAGGATGTATAAAAAGCATGGAGGCAGCCATTAGTGCTGCAGATGGCGGGGGAGAGACACAGACTGAACACTCTACCAAGGTATGTAATAGCAGCTGCAAAGGGATAGATTAAGAAACAGGCAGGAATTGTGTGCAAATGATGTGTGCTGTTATCTAGATGGAGGGCCGCACATGCTTCAGTAAACAGGGGTGACGGAACGAACTGAAAGTCACAGTATATGGGAAGGACGTTGAATGTGGGAGTCCATTTAGTAAGTATAGGATTGCTCTAATGATATAGTATAGCAGTAAAGTTATTAGAGCCATACATTCTCTGTATTGCGTGCTCCCCCTGCCTTACTTGGGACCCCATTTTTCCTTCCCCCCCCTCCCCCAAACCCCCCCCTCTCCCTGTTTTCCCTTCCAGTGTCACTTGGGAGGCAGTTGGGGTCAGGCAGAACATGACAATTGAGGTTGCATTCATGTTGAACAGAGACATTTATCCTACACCATCACTTCAGATGGATAGGTTACTATTGTATTATTATAAACAGGACCTGCTAGCACACAGTAGGCAGCCAGACTGAGCATATACAATTTCTCTTCCCTTTCAGCTGCAACCTAAAGCACCAAACTAGTTAAAACTGAGTTTGAACAAGACTTGGGTCATCTCTCTCTCCCCCGCTACAGTTTATCTGTCCCGTGGTCTAAAATGGGACGGTACCCTATGTCATTCATATAAGAAGTAAGCACAACTTTATACTAACGAGATATAATTATGTGATATAGTACCTAAAGGAAGTCTAATTATAAGATTATAAAAAGTTTATCTGTTGGGATAAAATTATCCCCCCTTTTTTAAGATAAAAAAGTGGATTAATATATTACAAAGTATAAGTATTGAGCATAGTATATAGAGGTGATAATGGGATATAAACATATCAATATTATTTCAATAGTACATCCTCCCATGCTCGCCCCGGGGAACACCAGACCATAGGCCTTGATGGAGTGGCTTGAACACACAGGTAGGTGGCAGTGTTGGTGTGGGCCACACATATACAGTGAACAGTGTTGCATATAAGACAAATGTAACTAAATATGATGATTTTGTCATAATATCTATTGTCTATTATAGCAATACACAGCTAACACCATGCATTCTCCTGAAGAAGCAGGATAACCGCGAAACTGGTCGGGAAGTACTAGTAGAATGACTGTGAAAAAATAACATTTAACTACTACCCGCTACATGGGATGGTGATGTAATGAATGTAAAAAAAAAAATTTTTTTTCATATATATGTATGTACTGAATAAATACTTGTTTTTATACAAACAACTAGTTTGTGAGTCCAATTTGGTACCATGTAAAATCCCATAGCCCCCTTCTCTCTCCCCTGGTGGGTGAGTCGTCCTATTCTCACATAGGACAAATATTTCTATATTGAACAGGGATGTAGGTACTTTATCTTAATGTAAAACAACGATATACTGAGCTTCACACATAAATGTGTCTGAAAAGTATTAATTAACGGTAGAAGCCATATCACTGTTCTAAAATCATCTTCAAACTGTGTCAAAAAAGTATAATTAAGCCGGGAGAACCCATATCACTGTTCTGCAAACATCTGGAAAATGTGTGTAACACTTTAACTAAAACTGGGAGAAGCCATACTACTGTTCTGCTAACATCTGGAAACTGTGTGTAACACCTTAACTAAAACCGGGAGAAAACATACTACTGTTCTGCAAACATCTGGAAACTGTGTGTAACACTTTAACCACAACAGTACCTGGCACGAAAACCCCCTTCCTGTCCAGGCCATTTTTCAGCTTTCAGCGCTATCACACTTTGAATGACAATTACTCAGTCATGCAACA